>JAGFNX010000160.1:0-131932 GCA_017657125.1 Scopulariopsis brevicaulis
GGKGGGGGGGRGKGRGGGGTGGGACGGAGTATTCGATGGGAAGAACAGAAGCTTCCAGAGGAGATTCTGGGGGAAGCAATCAGTCTGGGCTCCGGACTGGATTTTATATATAACCCCCCTACCGCCCCTCCAATTCCCCCCTCTCTCGCGTTTCTCCCCCCAACTCGTCGTACTCGTACTCACGTATCCGCCATAGCCCGCCCAGTGGAGTCTGCGCCGCCATAGGGGCTTCTCCAATTCCGCGTATTCCACCCGACGAATCACAGCCTCCCGGTTCCGCGTATCTCTCCACCGCGGGGTCTCCGACGCCCCACCGGAGAACTCGGCAACGTTGGTCGCATCGGGACCCCGGATACGCGTATTTGGCAGGCCCCTCCCCCTGGCGGTAGGGCGGCGCCGACGGGGGGCCCGAGCTGCGCTACTCTGCTCTTTTAATAGATGGTACAATACGCGTATTTACTTTAGGGCTGGGGCGGGGTTTTTCTCTCCAGGGGTGGTGGACTCGTAAGCTCTGCTCGGTTTAAATACGAGCGGTGCGTTGCGTCGTTTCGGGCGCCGCCCGTTGGCGTCTTGCGAGCCTTTATCTCCTCCCGCGCACTAACTGACGTCGTTTCATCGAGAAGAGAGCCGTTTACTGGTTTCATTGTGGAATCGTCTCACCGTCCACATAGCGCATCTGATGCTCCAGATTCCCAGGCCTCCTGATGTTCCAGTGGGCTCCTACCGCGCGGTGGGCGCATGTTTTTCTCTAGAGAGAGCCCGGAAAGGTGCAAAGGATAGCTCGGACAATTGGATGTCAACACTGACCATATTTTCAACAACACCATCCGGACCAGACCAGAAAATGCAAGGAGCGTCCGAGCCGCGAACTAACGAAGGACGTGTAAACGACTGGAATAAATCCTTCCACGGATCGAGATCCGCATCATACCCGAGCAGGAGGACGAGACAAATTACGTTTGGTTCGCCATCCTTCACTTGTTCTCGAATTGGGATGGCTACGCCTCGGGGAGGTTAGCACGACCGGGGAAAGAGTGGATATTTCCACATCACACATCCAATCAGGCAGCATCCCGGCAGACAAACGCCCGGTCCTATCCCATGCGATGTACCAGTCGCACCGTTCAGACAAGACATGGGATCCATGAATAGCCTCTCAAACCGTCGCGTCTCTGGAGCTGTTTGCTTCGGAAAGTCTGTTCCGTCTTACAATTACGAGAATGGGCTGTTGGTTCAAATTCGCGGGGACGGTGCTAGCCTTGATGTAAGACAACTACGGACAAGCATGAGTATATCCCACATAACTACTAATGGGCAAAATCTGCGCTTGTGGTTTTTATAATTATGGCCACTTATTGAACATAGAGGCAATGGAGAGCGGCGGTGTGTTGTCCTCCAATGATCAGTTTACGGAAGTTGAAGTGAAATCGGACGGGGTCCCACAACTCGGAATGCGCATGTCCCGAATTTGGTGACTATTTTCAGCGAACATTAAGAAGAAGCATGGCACACAAGTATGTTTGGAAATAAGGGATTTTTGGCCCATTCTGTCCGTGGTTGCTCGACTGGAGGAGGACTGGGGCTAAGGAACTTGATCCCGCTGGCAGGACCTTTTCGAAAGATGTAGCGGCCTGCATTACCCCAGATCTTGGCGGGCCTTGCTTGGCTAGAGGATGGCAGGAAATGGTGGAGATCGCCGGAACTTATCATGTCGCACTACTTCCACAATCACACGTCCTCCAAAGAACCATAGGGCAATGCATCGCAGTCTTTACCAACCGCCATTCGCATGCTTCCCTCCCGTGTAAAAAAGGTGCCATTTAACAGGGTCCGTCACTGTGTCGTAACATATTTCCCGAAAGCGACTTTAAACGCAGCACCTTGGCCGCCGAGACTCGGAGACACTGGTTTCAGTAGTCCGCCACGTATCCGAATAGGAATCTGGTTCCGCTTTCGTCGCGTCAGGATCCTACTTGGAGAGGATAAATACGCTCCGTAGCCGCAAGTTCAAATAAGTGTGCTTCAACAGCCGGTCATAAAAAAGAAATACCTAAGCTCCACAGTCCGGAGTTTTCTAATTTGTTCTCACTGCAACTATGTTGCTTGGCCGTTCCACATCAACTTATCTATGCTCGCTGGTCGCCTATGTAATCCAAGAGCTGGCTTCCTATCAGGATTTACTGTGTACTATATGAGGCAGAGCAATAGCAGACCCTTACGCCATCCTATTTCCCAAAAAAGAAAAACCTTGGTCCCGGTGCTGGCCGCGCGGGTTGCATCGGTCGTGTAAGTCCATGATATAAACTTTGATCTTACCCCGTGATACCAGATCACAGGACACGCCGAGTCTGCGCCTTTCCTGGCCCTAATTACACGTTGGGCTCGGTGGCACCTTCTATCGCAGACCGGCTTCCTCTCGGTCTCCATAGCACCGAGCGGAGTTGCGGCAACCACATCAACTCCGCACCTTCCCGCTGCTAATTCCGAGTCTGGCCACTTCCCAGGCGCAGCTACCCTCAAACATCTCGTGTCGACGATAACAAGAAAGTGAGCCTGGAGCGTGGCGTGATGAAGTAACCTGACCGTAGACACATTCATACTCGCCACACATGCTCACACGGCAACGTAAACGCAATCGTGGCACCTGACGAAGTAGCCCTGTCCCCCGTGCCCTCCATCCATTTCTCCCCCCGAGAACCTCGCCCACAACAGTCTCTCGCCCCACATACCTCCCACCTCGAAACACCCACCACCCCCGGTTTTAACGCGCCACTGCGCTTCAGACGCCATGGAACCCGGCCTCTCGAGGCGCAAACCCTCGTCGGGCGACGAAGCGGAAAAGTCCATCGCCAACAACCTGAACAATGGCAACACCTCAGCCGAAGCCCTGCAGCCCGAGCCCCCGGCTCCCATCCGCGGTCACGAGACGAGTACCGAGACGTCGCTTCATCGCGGTCTCAAGGCGCGGCACATCACCATGATCGCCATCGGTGGTGCCATCGGGACGGGACTCATTATCGGTACTGGAAAGGCGCTTGCGCAGGCTGGTCCGGGCTCGGTGTTCATCTCGTACTTGATCATCGGCTTTGTGGTTTTCCTCGTCATGGCTGCGCTGGGCGAGATGGCCGCCTGGTTGCCCATCTCCGCCGGCTTCACGGGCTACGCCTCGCGCTTCTGTGACCCGTCTCTTGGGTTTGCGCTCGGCTGGCTGTACGTCACCCCATGTTACTCCTCGGTCACAAGCTTGCCCTCTCATGCTACGATTGCTAATCGAGTGAGCACCAGATACTGGTTCAAGTACATCATTGTAACCCCGAACCAGCTCACAGCCGCGGCGTTGGTTATTCAATTCTGGGTCGACCGCGATGTCATTAACCCCGGTGTTTTCATTGCCATTGTCCTTGTGCTCATCTGTTGCATCAACTACTTCGGGATCCGGTTCTTTGGCGAATTCGAATTCTGGCTGTCCTCGTTCAAGGTCATCGTCGTCATCGGGCTCATCTTCTTCTCCTTTATCCTGGCGATGGGCGGTGGGCCGGATCATGACCGAAAAGGGTTCCGCTACTGGAAAGAGCCGGGGTAAGACTGCTCCCACCCTCGCCTGTTTCCCCTTCCACAACCATAGCCACGGTTTACCTAACACCGCTGCAGTGCCTTCAAACCATACATCAACGAGGGCAGCTCCGGCCGGTTTCTCGGCTTCTGGTCCTGCATGGTCAACGCCACCTTTGCCTACCTCGGCACCGAGCTCGTGGGCGTGACCGTCGCCGAGGCCGAGAACCCGCGCCGGACGATCCCCCGCGCTATTAAGCTCACCTTCTACCGCATCGTCGTCTTCTACTGCCTCAGTTCCCTCTTCGTCGGCATGAACGTCCCGTACGACTCGGAGAGGCTCGCCTTCTCGACTGGGGCCTCAACCGGCGCCTCTGCCTCGCCCTTTGTCGTTGTCGCTGAGCTCGCGGGCATAAGGGCCATGTCTCACGTCATCAACGCCTGCATCCTCGTCTTCGTCTTCTCAGCTGCCAACTCGGACCTGTACATCGCGAGCCGCACGCTGTACGGGCTTGCTTCGGATGGCCTTGCCCCGGCAATCTTCAAGCGGACCGACAAACGGGGCGTGCCCGTCTACGCGCTGGGCGCCTCGGCGCTCGTCGCGCTGCTCGCATTCATGAACGTCGCTGACGACTCGACAAGGGTATTTGGCTATTTTGTAAACCTGACCACCATCTTCGGCCTCATGTCCTGGATCTCCATCCTCGTCACGCACATCTGGTGGTGCCGCGCCCGCAGAGTGCAGGGCCTCACGGACGAGGCGCTGCCCTATGTCGCCCCGCTAGGCGTCTACGGCTCCTACGGTGCCCTCTTCATGTGTGTCCTAGTCGCCCTAACTAAGAACTACGACGTCTTTGTCGGGGGCGACTTTGGGACGGAGAAGTACAAGACTTTCCTGACGGGGTACCTGGGTATACCGATGTACCTGGGTTTCATCTTCGGGCACAAGTTGGTGACCAAGTCGAAGGGCGTCAAGCCGGAGGAGGCGGACTTTTATACCGGCAAGGATATCATTGACCGGGAGGAGCAGGAGTTTCTGGCTGAAAAGGCGGCGCTGTTGGCGGCGAAGGGGGAGGCGAGGGGAGGGTGGTTCTACAGGGTGTTTTTGTCGTGGCTGTTCTAGATGGACGGTTGTAGTTTTGACTTGATGGTTTTAATTAATAGACGTGATCTCTTCCGCATCGTAAGTGCGAGCGTCCGGATTCTGCAGGTTTCGGTGGGTGTTTCTTGAGGTTGCCTGACAGGGCAGGGGAGATGTTGGCTGGTGCGGCCAGCCATCACATCATGCCCGCCCATCCGCTCCAATTTCCTGGATAGGTGTGGCTGCAGGCAGCAGCTCGTTTCCACGCACCCTGGACGAATACAACTCTCTCTTTCCCCATCCCAGGCCTCATTTCCTATGGCAGGAAAGGAAACGTCACGTGGACAGAGTCAGTCTGCGTGCGTCTATGTTGAAAAGAGGTGGATTACGACAAGGGGTTGGACAAGGGTTGGCTGGCACATGCAGCAAGCCAACATCCAGTTTGGATCTGGCTTTGCCCAAGTTTGGTTTGTCCATTGGCATCATGGGATGCGTTGGACATGTCTGTTCCAGTTGTCGGTTTCGTCTTTCCGTCCTGTCATTTGGTGTCACGATTGTTATTGTCCATGTTTGTTGCGGATAACGTTTGTTACTACAGTTGATGCTATAGGTTATTGTTTGATAGGCAGTTGCCTGGAGGTTTCCATTGTCAGGAGTGGCACAAGTTTGTGTAGGACATAGAGTTGCCGGTTTGGGGCACTGATTCTACACTACTATCATTCACCTCCTTATTATTTTGCATTTGTTGTTGGCTGGGGCTCGGTGGTGCCGAAAGACTGTAGCACCAAAGTCTAGAGCGATGTGGTGCTCCAGTACCTTGACCTTCATTATAAAAGACCCCCATGCCCCGCCAACTTACCATAGCTTAGTACAGACACAGAGAGACACAGAGTCAACAGAGTTCAGCCCCAGAGAGAAGTCCAGAGAGAAAACAAGACTGAGAGTCCTGAGCGGCTAGTTCTAACGAGATCCATGCGTGGAGGGGATAGTTGTGAACATAGTCTACAGTTTGGTTTGTAATCATTTGGGTGAGAACGATTCAACACAATTCTTCTTGGTCTTTTGACAATTCATCTTCTGTTTTCATTTCCCTAATCAATCTCGCGCAACACAATCCCCCTGGCACAGGTGTGGTCTTAGCTGGCAGTGGGCATGACTCTGTCCCGCGCGTCGAGAGACTCACGTGATCCCGCGTACGTTTCGCTCCGCACGTCGTCAACTCACCTTGCCTCTAGCGGTTTTCCCCCCACCTCCCCAACTAGCGTAAATCCATAACAGCACCAACCCCCTTTCCACCACAATTCCGAGCCTCCACACCTGGCACCCACCCACCATGTCAACCCCAACCACCGGCCTCAAGCCCCGCGCCTGCGAGGTCTGCGGCGAAAAGGAGCGCCTCCTCCGCTGCTCCGCCTGCCAGTCCGTCTGGTACTGCGGCCGCGACCACCAGGTCTCCCACCGCCCGGACCACAAGCAGGGATGCTCCGCCGTGCGGCGCGCGCGGGCGGCGTACGAGCGCGAGGACCAGGCGCTGCGGAACCTGCCCGACGAGGGGGAGTGGGGGTTCGGCCCCAACGCGTTCGAGAAGGGGGCTGGGCGGTTCTGGAGCATTGAGGAGACGAGGGATTACATGCGGGCGAGGTACCATCTTGTGGACACCGTGCTGCACTTCTTTGGGGGGACGGACGGGTATAACGAGGTAGATGGGCGGGTAGACGCTGTTTCTGCGGCGCTGGAGCATCTTCTGGACATGGTCCGCCTATCGCGCGGCGACGGGATGGGCGTCAGGAGTATTATCCCGGGCCTGTACCTCGCGCTCGGCCGCGACCAGGAGGCGTACGATTTCGTCAAGTGGTACGCCACCACTGGCTCCGAATCCGACTACGACTGGGGAAACATGGACCTCCCGTTCCTGGATGCCAAGGACGCCGACGCCCTCGAGGCCCCCCTCGAGGCGTGGACTAACGGGCAGTTCCTCAAACTAAGCTACGTCGCGTCCGTGATGCTAATCAAGGTCCGCATCCTCCTCGACCTCCGGTCAATCGAAAGCACTCGCCCCGCCCTCGCCGGCTCCGCCCCCAACGAAATCGACGACGTCGTCAGGGAAAAGCTCCTCGGCAGCGTCGTAGCTTCCCGCCCCGAGATCCTAAAGATGAACATTGGCGAGACGACGCGGCTTATCGATAAGGTCGAGGGGCAGATCGAGGCGCTGTATGAGTCGATGGACAAGTCGAACCCCTTCTTCTGGAGGCTGATGTTTGATGATCCGGATGCCGCGGCGTCGGACCGGCCGAGTATGTTTTCGCCGGGGTCGAAGGAGGAGGCGAATCTCGCGATTGGGTATTGTTGTACGAGCTGGCTTGCGACGCCGGGGGCGATTGATGTGGTTCGGGATGTGGCCCAGACGATGTGAGCGCGGCGTCTCTGTGCTCCCGATGATGGCGCGGCCGATTGCGGACATTTGGAATGTCATTTGCCTTTATCAATGTCGCGAAGCTCAGTTGGCCGGACAGGTTCACCCCCGCGACTCGGCACTTGTAGACTTGGTACGTCAAAACATCGTCGTCGAACGGGGCCAATAATCCCCACGTTCAGATCGCAAGCAGCACATATTCTTACAGTGGCAGGCTCAACGATAGCCCCGAGACAGTGGCGTTGTGAGGCGCAATGAGCATAGACGAGAAGCCGGAGACTGACTCGCGTCAGTAAGATGGTAGTTCAATTATAAGTCTCAGAAGTGAATAAACATCCCGTACATTGCCGGTTCTGCTTGGTCGGCGCGCCCGACGCCGTGTGTGTACCCCAAACCACGTGGTCCCCGGAGCACGATCTCCTGTGAAAGTGCGCGTAGAGCCCGTGGGCCGTTCTTCGCATTAAGCTAGACATGGCGCCAGGGTCATCAACATCAGCCGTCATGACCCAGCGCCAAGGATTCTCCGCGTGTAAGTCTGGCGGAGTTCCGCCTCGACCACTCCGCTCGCGAGCCGAAGATAGAGGCCGGGGTATCCGGTATCACGGATCGACTTTGTAGCTATGCAAGGGCGGGGCTGTCGAGACGGGTTCATGGATGTGCGGGTGTAATCGGCCTCGCCGCACCTCGTTACCCTCGCTCACTTGTCTTCCTAAACTGTCGCCAACACTTTCTTACATCCAGACTTTTTCAGGCCTCAACAGCTACGCGACATGTCCGAACTGATCGCCATCATTTACGTGCCGATACCCGATACAAGTCGACGCCCAACCATGCCATGCAAAGCCGGAGAATCAATAGCTGTTCTAGTGTCGCTGCATAGCCATTCATCCGGGTACAATTAACCAATAAAGTCGAGAAAAGGGGGCCGGGCGAATTGTCGACTCGTAGAGTTCAGGGACCGGCAGGTATATGACGTCAGCAGACCCTGGTACGCCTTGGGTATTCAGGGTCCACAAATCGAACCATCTCGAATTTTCCAGATTGAAGGAATTTATCAACTACACATTAGGTAGAACCAAAGACTGCCAAGTAGATAAAATCAGAGTGAATGGCGGGGAATGGATCAAGTTCCCAATGAGACTGTATTTGCACCTAGAGTTGCGATTGTATGTTGCATGTGTACAACATACCAAGAGTTGTGGTCCGTCCCTAGGTGGGGAAGAGAGAGACTGCGGGGAACGGTACAAAACAAGTGTTGGGGGATTTGGCGTTACTTCGTAAATCGAGAGCCCCATATTTCCCCCTAGCGTGCGTCACGATGAAGTCACTTCATTTGTAATGCCACCGCTTTGCCAAGACATCGTTCGACCCCTCCACTCGGTGCCACGAACATATAAACAACCGCTAGATCCGGCCTCAGAGTTCCCCAAGTATTTTACCACGAACGGAAGGAGCCTTTCCAACACAAAGTCACATTTCTACCTCAGCCAGGCTAAACTACTACTTAACTACCCCGAAAATAACGCCACAATGAAGGTCGCTGTCGTCGGTGCAACCGGAGCAACGGGCCGCTCCATCGTCAACGGCCTCCTCGAGTCCCCCACCAATTTCGTAAGTCTGGCCACCACTCAATGCAAAAGGTCAACCCCAGCCCGCCGCAAGAGTCACCATTTCTCACCGCCAAGGCGCCATAGGAAATCACCGCCATAACCCGCGGAACCTCCGTCTCGAACACTAGCAACGATGAGCTCAGGAACCTCGGGGTCAAGGTCGTAGCCGGCGATCTGAATGCGCCAGTCGACGAGCTGGCCGGCCTATTCCCGGGCTTCGATGTCGTCATCTCCGCCATCAACGCACATGCCCTACCGGACCAGATAAGGCTAGTCGATGCCGCGCAGAAGGCCAAGGTGGGCCGGTTCATTCCCTGCTTCTTCGGGACCGCCGCGCCGCCTAGGGGCGTGATGAAGCTGCGCGAAATGGTAAGGAATCACACACCCCGCTCTCTGACTGTCTCGTACAGCTCACTGACAGCGCCTACAGAAAGAGGACGTCCTCGACCACATCCGGAAGCTCTACCTCCCCTACACAGCCATCGACGTCGGCTGGTGGTACCAAATCAGCCCGCCGCGTCTCCCCTCGGGCCGCCTCGACGCCGGCCTCCTCTGGCCGGCCGAGTACATCCTCGGCGATGGCTCCGTGCCCTCCGCCATGACCCATCTCGCCGACGTCGGGCGGTACGTCGCGAGGATCATTGTCGACCCGCGCACGCTCAACAAGATGGTGTTCGCGTACAGCGAGCTCCTGACGCAGGAGGAAGTATGGAACACGGTCGAGAGGGTTGGCGGAGAGAAGTTGGAGCGGAAATACGTATGTCACCCGCATCGCCGAACTACTTGCCCGGAAGTAACTGACAATGCCTCTTCTAGCGCTCTGAGTCCGAGTTGGAGGACGAGGTCGCCAACGCCAAGGACCTTTTCGACAAGGGTTCGACGGACCCCATGATCATCCAGAGTCTCTGGACTCTGGAGTACCAACGCTCGTGGGGCATCCGGGGCGATAATACCCCCGAGAGCGCTAGGTACCTGGGATTCGTACTGGGCAAGGAGCTCTATCCGGACATGGAGTATATCACGTTTGAGAGCTATGTGAAGGAGCTGCTGGAGGGCAAGGCAAAGAAGCCGTACAACCAGTAAATGCATTCTCTCAAGACGTGCTTCGCAGATAATCGTGGCTGGCCCCGATGACGGGACAGGGATTCAACCTTGTTAGGTGTCCATGGAGGAAGCTCTGCAGCGTCACTGCGTGAATAGGAAGTAGCTATACCTGAACGGCAGTAATGATCACGAAAGAATAACAATCCATTTTTCGCCAAGTGCTGTTTTCTGGATGCCTGCGTCCACATTCGCGTATCAGGATAAGTACGGTCTAATCAACGTTACCTACTTGGACCGATTGGCTGCGCGAGTCGTTTGCTACACATATATGCGGTCATGTTGACACTTCAGTGCCTCTCCTCTCAAAGAGATCCGATCCGGTCTAGGTAGGCATGTTACAGAAGGACGATGGAATGATCAGTAGTGTTCATCCAAGAGCAGTAACTTTGCGAACTAAAGCGGACAGTCAATGACTTGGAACCAAACGTATCCTTGCCTGTTTAGTGTTCCGAGTGGCCACTACCCGGGCATCGGGACTACGGGCTACTTCGCCCTATCATCGAACTCCTCAGAGGAAGGACCGGGGCACCACGAGAATACTCCATATATCCGGGGGCTTTTCCCACTCGACTAGTGTAGGACCAGAGGTACGTAGCCCACTCAAATTAGCTTTATAGCCAGTGGAAGACTGATACGTACTTTAACACCATCACAAAGGGATTCCGGTATAGCTATTTCCTGGCCCGGGGTTACCAGAAGTTAGCCCGGTCTATAAAGCGTAGTAGCACCAGCAACGCCAAGTCGATCCTTCAAATTGGCAAATCTGTTCACTGCTGATAGACATCGTAAGCTGTTTCACCGAGCCATCAAGAGAGACGAAGACTGCCGTACCGCTAAGAGTGACTCGGATCTCTCCCCCACGTGCCGAAAGGATTCAGTACGACCTAGGATACATGCTTTTTATTCGTCGGTAGGGTCGGGCTTGTGCCGAGTTGGGAGGTCAGCTTCCCCCTTGCTGACCCACCGCGGGAGATCTTATCAGTTCATCGCCTCCAAGTGATCCATACTGCTGAAAGGAGAAAATGTAGTCGCGCAAGCTGCATACCTCATACCTATATTCTTGGCCTGACGGGCGCGAAACGCGTACAAGAGGCTAACACACATCCGCGTCAGCCACCAACCGGCCCTGGCTAGAACTGACGCTCTCTGCCGTATTTAGTTCCATCACCTTATCCTGCTTTACCGAGAAATTGGTGTTTATTATACGCAGTATAGCCTCTCTGTAGTATGGTAAAAGCTTCACCCGAAGAGCCACAGATTTCATTCCCACTCCACGTGCGCCGAAGATCGCCCCATGCAAGATCCTTCGGCCCCAAAGCACTACCTAGCCCACACAACCGCAAGGGCGCTTCCGCACAAACGTCGCAGTAGCACCGCACAAACATCGCATGGAGTTCCCGCGCAAGGGCCTCGGTGGCTGGGCCTCAGCAACTCTGAGACGCCGTACACAACTCTTACAAATAATATCTTCCAAAAGTCTCCAAGACGTCTGATACCGTCGCCCTTCGGGACCCCTATAAGGAGGACTGATGGCGCTATGCTTTTCTTGATCCTTACCCCTTGCGTCCCAAAGAACGGAAACCACAGACAGATCCAGTTACCTATTACTAAGTTTAAACAATGGCCGCTACCTACGAGCTCGATATCGCCATGTTGTGTGGAAGCAAGAAGCAGGCCCTAACGAAGCGTCGATATGGCGGCCATAAGCTAATCTTCCTAGGATGCGCCTCTGCTGTCAATAAGGCAGTGAACGCCAATTCGAACGTGACATCTATGGAAACCTCGGTTAAAAAAACAGCAGGCCTCCGTCGTTGTCCAAGACGGCGTGAGTATTGAGGACGTCAAGGCAGCCATCATCAACGCCCGGGAAGAAGGTCAGCGGGGGCAGGACCATCGTGGATAAACAGACTACGGAGATGGCTTAAATTGTATTCTCTCTTGCATTTTCAGTATAAACTGGGTGGAAGGGCAGATTTCGATATTTGCGGTGACGTGTATATAGCACTCCTGTAAGAAGTAAACTCCTACGCATCGTTCTGTTCCTTGAGAGGCATGATGAATCTAAGGAATTGGAAACGGAAGGGAATGCTACAATGGCTCCTTAAAATAGGGTCAAGGTTGTGGTAGATAAGATGAAGTCGGAAAACCTTTCAAAGTGAAGCGTGGCAGTCAAACGTCGCAAGATTGTATTCTACGTCCCTGAGGGATCCCGTCCCGTCCTAGACGGGGAGGAGCGCATTGCTACTTTCATCAGTAAGGTCTAGCGCAGGTGGCGATTGCTGAAGGTGAGACTTGGCCAATAAGATGGTGGGAAATACGCTTACATCAGTGATCCGTGGCTTTGTCAATCCACCACGGCAATATAAATAAATAGCCGTCGATCGATGCAGCAGTCTCTAGAGTTTACCACAGTGCACTGCAGTAGAGAACGCAGTAGAAAAGTCATGATCATCGACGGGGAGAAATTCGCATGCGAGACTTGCATTCGGGGACATCGCACTACCCAATGCCAGCATTTCGGTAAAATACTCCGTCTGTCGAACGTCGCTACGAGCTCAGCTGTTGATAAATTTACGACGAACTAGACCGGCCACTCCAGCAAATCGGCGTAAAAGGCCGCCCAGTCTCTCAGTGCAATCACTGCCGCACTCTGCGCCAGAATAGCTCCGTCCACACCAAGTGCACATGCGCAACGGCCGCTAGGAGGGGGACGCTTGACACGACTATCACGAGTGAGTCTTGTCGACACCTGCCTTCGGGAAGCTCTTACTCATGAACGGCTCTTTATCTAGGAAGGTGTGCCTGTTTCGAGGGCGGGTCCTGCACTTGCGCATCTTCTCAGAGGGGGCCTAGTACGAATAGCCTCTCGCAAGGGTCGCCGAGTCTTCACCCGTCGCCAAGCCTTCACATGTCACCGCATCTTAATGCGGACGCAAGTCTCCCAACGACACCGCAGGGTCTTGACCAGGCCGGTCTTACCCAGACGTTACCAGCCCAACCTGAGACCTCCCCGCAGCCTCAGCAGGCCCAGTATCCGCAGCTCGGCGGCATGTCATCGTTAGGCCCGACGCTAGATTTCAACCAACTAGATGGCTGGGGCCATGATGGAAGCCTCGGCGCGTGGGGCATACCGACTCCTCACAACACGGTGTTCGATGACACCACTGCCATGATGCTCTTGGATGCAACGTCGATGCCAGGCTTGACGCAAGAGCCCACTGCGGTCTGGCCGGTGCATGGCCAATCGTCAACCACACAGCCTCCAGGGGGGGCCTGGACCTGGGCAGATGATGCTGGGTCAAGTGGTCAGGGTAGCCACCATTGGCACGGGAGCCGTGGCTGGTGATTCCAGGTGAACAGACTTAGGTGGTGATGCTAGTGGTTCACAAGTAGTAAATCTCACCTGAAGCTTCTGTCTTGTTCTAGAAGGATCGATTCTCCCGCTCGGCCGCAAGTACGGGGGCGCGTGGAAGCAAGGCCCCGCGCTTATCGCCGAACCGCGAATATCGAGAAGGGCGGAGCCGATTGAGGAAGTCCCCACACCGAGTTTGACAGAATCAGCGTTCTGACCAATGAATATCAATCAGCCGCGACGTCTGACCGTGTGTTGTTCCCATGACCGTCGCTGCCCCTAACCAATATATCTCAGGTGGCGACTCAGAGCGGACAAAGCGGGCAAAGCGGACGAAGCGTCCGTCCCTCTTCCCCACTCGGGAATCTGGGAACAGCACAAAGAGCGCATCGACTCCACATCCACGCCGAATGAGGCTAGAAACAAAAAGCCAAGCTGATGTTGAATCGAACGATTGGATTAAGAGTCGAAGAAACGGCGAAAGCGCGCCGCATGCGCCTGGACTTGACGACCAGGATAGGGAATGCCCCGAATGTCCGAAAAGAGCCGAGAATGGCTGAGAGAAATTAGCTTTCAGCCGACATGATGCGTTCCACCCTCTTCTCACACCTGACCCAGCCCATGAATATGAAGTATTACATGTGACTGAGCCACCAATGTAGTACAATCAGCGCGGCGGGGCGTCATAAATAGAAGAACAACGTCAGCTTGGAACGCCTCGGATGATACCTACGTGGCAAGGTACTTTTCAACAGTCGGTGGAAGAGAAAAATTATTGCTTCGAGCCATGCATTCGAGAGCACTCCATGGCACTTTTACGAGCGTTTTATACCCATACGGTACCATTAAGGCAGGCAGCTATGATAGAAGAAACCATTAATGCTGTTTATAGGCTTAACAAAAGAATCTATAATACATGCTGAATGCGTTCCCAAGGAACATATGAAATAGAACTCCTAGATAACACACCGGCGATGTCTCAAACGCTTGACGTGAATGTTCCTACCAATGGGCATTGACACTCCAATCTTAATCTTGACCCCTTTCAAATTTATCCCACCATCGCTCATTCCTTGGAAACGGTAGCAGTATTCCGGAAGCCTACAAGAGGCAGGCTCGTCCTGGGGAGCAGACTGCTGCAGATGACGCTCACGCTGCTCAGCGCCATGGCTAGGTTCACCCAGACGGGATCCAGGCGCGTGTATGACCCGTTGGTCTTCACCGGGTAGAGGACGCCGGCGGCAATAGGCAGTGCGACCAGGTTGTAGATGCTCTCGCCTAGGCAAAGTTGAACTTGACACGCCTGGACACAGCGCGGCTGAGTTCGACCAGCGTCAAGAGCGAGTTGAGGTCGGACCTGACGAGGACGAACTCGGCAGCGGAGATGGCGACGTCCGAGCCAGCGCTTATGACAATTCCGACGTCGGCAGCAGTCAGCGCCGGCGAGTCGTTCACGCCGTCGCCGACCATGGCAACTATGGCTCGCTTCTTCGACTGCCCGCCGAGACTGAGCCGCCGCCGCGCGCCCGGAGGGAGGTGATTACGGAGTGAGACTCAGCGCGGATGGGGTCTGATGTCGAGAAGATGGCAGCCGGCATGGGGGGGTTCTCGGAGTCGGGATCCCTTGCGGCGGCGAGGACGACGGACTTGGCCTGGTCCTTCCAGGAGTCAAGGGTGGAGAGGGTGGCCTCGTCAAAGCGGACCTCGTAGTCGGTCATTAGGGCCTCGTTCCCAGCAAGCATTTCCATCGCAGGGGACGTTCCGTTGGGAGCAAGCTTTGCGCACATGCCCTTGCCGGGAATCTCTTGGACTTCCTGAGGCGCCACACCCTTCAGGCTCCTTTCCTCACAGAAAGAAACGAGGGCCTTGCGACGCAAGAGCTGCAACTCATGCCTCTGATGGAGAGTTCGGCACGCCAAACATCATCGGACATATCACGGCCCTTGGGACTTGGACCTAGTTTTTCGACCTGTTCGATTGTCGCGTCATAGCCGGCGCCTTCAATTAGCTCGACTATCTTCTCCTGATTATCCGCCCCGTAAAAGCGGACCAAAGCTGTTCGGGTCAACAGAGCGACGTCTGCCGCTTCAACCCACGGCTGTGAGGTAAGGGATTCCGTGACCTTGCCGACGCAGGAGTATCCAATGCGTCCGGGTTCGAGTTAATACGTAGCAAACCTCGGTTCGTCTCGAGATAGCGACCGTCCGCAGTGAAGGCCACTCACTGCGTTAGTCGAACCGCTATGCCCCTTGAGAGTCTGCTGGTGTTTGCCCGTGCCACAGTCCAGAGCCGGATGCTCTCATCGAAAGAAGCCGACGCAAGCGTCTTCCCTTCTGTCGAGAAGGCGACATGGCGCCAACATTGGTGGTGGGGACACGCGTCTTCGACGCTTGCTGCAGGGGTTGCGTAGTCGGGGCTAGAAAGATCTCCGTCCCGTCTTCATCACCTTTCCGTCTCTTGGCGACTATTCGAAGTGCGTGGGCAGTCATTCGTCACGTCACACCAGCCCCTCGGCTCCACCTTCCTAGAGACGGTGGCTGCAGGCTGAATCCACACAGCCTAGACCAATACACACCTCTCTTTTCCCCTTTGCGACCTCATATCCTGTGACAAAACGATACACCGTCCACTTCTCCTAGCCATCTACTTGTAGCTCCGTGAACGAAAGCTCAGGAATCGATGATAATACTTGGCATCCTTCCTATCGATCACCGCATTAAAGGGTATAGATACGCATATATCTGTGGTCATGTGAGATGGAGAAGGCAAGGATCCGCCGATGGACCTCGTCGTCGCGTTTCACTGCACGAAAAGATTCGACGAGGCCTCAAACGCATTCTTTCGGGTTTTATTGTCCTGTCGGTGCGCCTTGTCCCTTGTCGTCGCACTGGTGTGCGAATACAGCGGGTACCCGGCGCCTGTGGCTGGCGATAGGTTCCCTGGGTTACGCGTCGGACAAGCCATCATGGGGTGCCGCGCGGCCGCCACCATGTAATGTCCACGCGGCCAACGAGTTATTTAGCGGCTGAGAAGAAAACCCATGAAGCCAATCCATCCTGGGCTTCGCTTCTGGAAAATCCATCTTTGACTCTACTTTGAGTGTGATGCTCCTTGTCGTTAGCTTTCAATGGGGGGAGTGGCGCTTGCTCTTGTCCTCTGCCTGGCGGCCACGACCGCCATCGCATCGCGGGGATCCAATTCTCACGGTCCGGGGGCTGCCTTCGACCGTATTTTCCAAGTATGGCTAGAGAACGGGAATTACGACGTGAGACCGCCAATTACCCCCGAAGGCGGGAAATGGGGGAGGCGGGGGGTTAACTAGAGATAGGAGGCCGCCGTCGATAAAAACATGAAGTGGATTGCGAGCAACGGCATCCTACTCCCTAATTTCTACGCCGGTAAGCTCATTATTCGCGCCACTAACACATTCCACTGCTGAAACTAGCTCACTGTGGTGCTGGCATGCGATACACTGCTGTTTTTTTTTTTTTGACTAGAATATAGTACAGAGCAAAGAGCTTGTATTGATTTCCTGGTCTTATGGGTCTAATACTGTACCTGATTGTATGCTCTTTGCTCATGTTGTTCACCTAAAGGATGTCCCAAAAAGGCCCTTGGTACTTATATGACCATTTTTTCGCCGCTTGTGGAAACCACGAGCGTCAGCTGCATTTCACGAGGTAATTTTGGTTCTTACGAAGCCAGTTTTAAGGGCTATGAAGTACATCATACACCACTCGAGGAACTTTAAAAACTATTAGTCCTACCCTCCTCTTCCTCCGTATAAAAATTAGCTTTCGACCACTCTTTTCAGGACGACACTTCACCCTCCCCCGCTACAAGCGTCAACTTCTATCTCAATCAAAGCACTATGACAAAGTTTTTCATTCATACGTTACGCGGCCCAAGAGCCCGGCTAGCTACTTTATTTCTCTTACTAGTCGCGTTGTGGTACTTTAGAGCCATCCTATATACCGCATCGACACTCCTACTACTCCCGTTTGGCTGGTCTCGAGGTTCGTCTGAATTCATCATTTCTCAGGGGACGGATGGATTCGACCTCAGCTTTGCCAATTATGGTATTCTTGATGCTTCGGCCGGCATGAATTACATTGATCGTGTACCTCCCGTTCTTCACCACATCCTTCTGGGCTCCGTACCACTAAACAATACGTGGAAGGAAGCTAGGCAGAGCTGTCTAGACTTTCACCCTGGGTGGGAAGCACATCTCTGGACGGACGAGGATGCGGAACAATTCGTGACAGAGAAGTTTCCCGACTTCAAGGGGACGTGGGATGGCTATAGGTTTCTGATTCAAAAGGTCGACGCACTGAGGTATTTGGTGCTCTATGAGTATGGCGGTAAGCATTTACCCGCAAGTTATTCTTCATAACAGTAGGGTCAGACATGGAATGTGTGCATAAGTATGCTAACGTTGGGTTTAATAGGGGTTGTCTTGGATATGGATTTGAAATGCAAGAGATCCGTGGGTCCTCTCAGGCGGTTCGATTTCGTGGCGCCTGCTGCGTACCCGACGGGATTCTCAATCAGTTTCATGATGAGTAACAAACATAACGACTTCATTGGGGAGGTAATACAAAAGTTGAAACTATACAATCGGCATTGGTTTGGACTTCCTTACCCAACCGTCATGTTTAGCACGGGAGGCCATTTTGCGTCGTACGTATCCCCCATTCTCCGGAGCCTTGATGCTTAGTCCCGCATCCTATGGAGCGTTGATGTTGACCGGCTATGTAGCACTATCCACATGTTGCAGCGCAACAGAACTGGACTCAAGATTCTAGCCGGGCCTGAGGACAACTTTGGGTTGCACAGCCTGAACGGCAGGCATGCAACTCCACTCTTTGAACACCTTGGCAGCTCATCATGGCACTCATATGACAGCTTCTTCATGGTTTCATTGGGCCAGTGTGTTAGGTGGACCCTTCCCTTGCTTATTGTTAGTATTGTGTGTATTTTGTTATTTGTAGCAGACCGATGTAACCGGATTACGCGGGCAGGGAAATATTCCTTCAAGAGTACGATGGACCCGGACTTAGAGAGGAGAGCAGCTTAACTTATCCATGCCGCCCACACTACTCTGGATCCAGAGACTCCAGTCGAGGGCGACGGGATATCGCGCTGGGGATTCGGCTTCCGCAAGAGAGAAGGCTGAGAATAGGCGTATTTTCAAGTGGATACTTCCGAGGATGGGTCAGAGTTCAGGGATCGTTATGGAGAGGGTTTCACGCCTGCACCAAATCTACGCTCGGCTGAGCCATGGTTTAACAGTTGTAATTCTGTTCCGAACATGCCGTCACTCTGTCAAAGTACACACAGGAAACCCCCACCTTCCCCCACGCCGCACTAGAGGGCCGAATGTGTCGAGAGTGGCCTGGTGAGGCGGCTGCGCAATACATTCTGACTGTAGAGCCGCGGTAGCATGAGACGGTTACTGGGGTTCTGTCCCGTCATCAGCAGGTGCATGGGGGGTAGGTCCCGAGGTGGACGTTCGGCGTAGAACTCGATGGTGGTGTAGTCTGCAGGAGGCGTTGGTCGGCCCTCTTCCGGCCGATTCCCTTCCGGATCCTGGAAAGCCACTTTCTCAACGACACGATATATTTGCGGAATAGTCTGCAAGACGTCGATGGCAACACTGACATGCAAGTCCTCCGAGAACGCAGAGAACGGGGTTGGTTTTGTGAGGGGCCGAGAACGAGCCGGAAGCAGTCGTGGTCAGGCGGCAGCTGACGGTGCCATGCATCCTGCGTGCACGCCATAGACTTTGGGTACTAGCCGCCAGCCAGCCTCAAGCCCCCATCTGCCCGACATACTGTAATGAGTACGTTGAACCCCTTCTTGAAATGCGTCAAACATTCTCCAAGGAAGCCCTCGCAGCCCCAGCGGCAATATCCGCACCTGCCTCATTGAAACTCACTCTTCGGATTCATCATACTCGTCCCTGGTGTAGATCTATAACGATCTATATCGACGCCGTCCTTATCGGTTCGCTTACGACTATGATACGTCTCTTAGCCTGTTCGTTAAAACAGACGTGTTTCCGCTCACGACTTGAATATGGTACGTCGGATGTGGTAGTGATGCCATCATTCTCTTGGCTGATCTGCTGAAAGTAGAAGGAGATTTGGTAGCGATCAGTCGTCAGGCTGCCTAACCGGGTTAATTTGACCCCGTTGTCCTTCCCCTGCCCCTGTGTTAGGAACACGGTAGCCACACATAGCCCTCCCAGGGCGGCTTGGGCCATGTTTCGCCTCTTGAGAATGGGCTTTTTATTGGCGGAGTTACCGCTCTTCGATGGCTCGTGCTGAAGGCGGCACCAGGATTGCCGCCTCTTTGCAGAGGTCCGTAGAGCCATGTCACGTCGCAATCTTTCCACCTCCAGAAGAGAATTAGCGCGGGCACCTCAGTATCGGTTCGGCAAAAGAATACACTAGCTCCACATACCAGTTTCTTGTCTCGGGACGCACAGTCGCCAGCTTGTTTTAAATTGAGAGAGAAATGGAAGGTCGGAGCGTCTTTGCTGCGAGTAGTTGCTTAGTAAGGGCTTGGATTGTCGTCCAGCATCCTGTGCTGCATAAATCTCTTTTCATCACGATATGACTCTTGTTCCAGTTCGTCTTCCTAGGAAGCTCCGGAAATAATATCAAAGTCACCTCTCCTCCAAAAATTACATGTCAAGGCAATGGTTCCCGAAAATGAGATGCGTTATCGGCGCAGCAGAGGCCAACATGTTGCGTCTTCTTATTCCGTCCCTCCTTCCTTACGTTGTCCTTTCTCGACGTGGGTCTACGGGACTTCTGATGTTACATCTCAGGAAGTGGAAACTGCCGATGGCTGGTGGTTCGAGGATATCAACGGGGACATTGGTTTTCGCCGTCCCCGCTGATCCTACAAAGCCGACATATGACGGTATTAAAGCTTACATGATGGTTGGTACATGGGTAAAATGACCGTTGTGGAGACAATTACGGCTGAGCCAGGAAAGAGGAGCGAATTACAGATGGAGATGAGCAAACCAGACTCACAGAAAGGTACATGTAGGTAATGGCTTGGCCGATTTGGGTATTTTGGAGTACGGGGGACGTCGGATGGCGTGCGATGCACTAGTGATTGCGCGGATTATTCGCATATTCTTTCCGCACGAAACGCCAAAAAGTGGATTGAGCGAGAGTTTGATTCCATCACAATGCGGAACGAAAAGAGTCTATGGATGGTATCGACCTATACCATTGTCCTCTGGACCTCGAGTCAGAGGGACCTTGGTTTACTGGTGTCTACGTATCAAACGCCCCATGTAAGTTGTGTCAGAAATAGGCCTGAGGATATGGCACTCATGGCAAGGCCCAGGGATCGCCGACAAAATCTTACTTCTAGGGGAACTGACGCGTCAGATACAATGGGAACGTCCAGGAGTCCTAGCTTAAATGCCCGAGATCGGCGCCAGTGGCATTTAACAGGGGCACCGGTCGAGTGCGCCACAGGCTGGGCCGGTGATCAAAAGAGCCCCGCGCCAATGAGACCGAAAACAATGAGCTGAAACCTCCGCGCGTGGGGGAACCGTGGGATGGGGTTGGTCTCTCCATGTAGACCTATGACGCCTCCGGGCATACCTGCGATTGCGCGAGTTCCTCCTCATATTGGGAATCCGCGATCACGCGCAGCCGCCGACCACCTCTAGATACGGTATCTACCCGCGGGCGATGCTCCCTTGTCAAAGATTATATTATCACGTAAACTATGCGTATAATAATCAGAAACTGAGTGTCTTGTACCATTCCGTCGGGTCCGCAATTCCCGGTTTCTACCAACACTGACATCCACCGGAAACATCACATCAAACGTATCCTGCACGGGTTTTCGCTCCCCCTGTCAAGCTTATCCTCGTTACATCATCTCCCCTGATCCTGTTCAAAGTCCTTTTCCCATGGGACACCTATTATCTTCCCTCTGTACGAACCCGTTTCGCGCCAAGGCTACGACGAGATCAGACATGGCACCGATCGAGCAACCACAGCTGCCAAGTGTGCAGACACAGCTCCTCTTGCACCAGCCCCGGTCGCCGTACGAGACGTTCCACGAGGGCGGCGTACCCGTCCTAAACTCGGGGGAGTTACTCGTTCAGATCGAGGCTATAGGGCTTAATCCCATTGATTGGAAGTCAGCGTATGTTTTATCCTTGTTCGAATGCTATCTGGGCGTCAGACGTGGGGCAAACCTAGTGAGGTTTTAGCTGACCTTTCGCGACATAGGGATTTTGGGTTTGCGCTACCCAAACTGCCATGTCTCAATGGCCGTGAGTTCGTTGGAACCGTCGTAGCAGTCAACGTCCCCACCGGATGCCGCCTCGCCGTCGGCGACCAGGTACACTCCTACCCTCCCCTTCCCTCCACCCCCCCCCAAATGACATCCGCTGACATGTGCTTGACAGGTCCTCGCCGTAGCCACCGACTACCGCGACTTCCGCAAGTCCGCCTTCCAAGAATACGCCGTCGTCTGCTGCTTCAACGCCATCAAGATACCAAAGGGCACAGACCCCTACAAGGCGGCCTCCCTCGGCGTCGCGTTCGTCACCGCCGCGCTAGCACTAGGGGTCTGTCTGGGAATAGTGCTGCCTAAGCAGGGGAAGCTGCCGCCGCTGGACCTGCTGTCGATTGCGCAGGCGGCGGGGGAGGGGAGTGTGCCGCCAGATTGTTATGGAGAGGTTTTTGACGCGATACCGGCGGGGAGTCGGCCACATGACGGGGAGTGGATCTTGATATACGGTGGTGAGTGCCGAGCGATGAGGTCGTGCTCATGGACCTCTGGAGAAATTCAGTGCTTATTGATGGTGCAGCATCTAGTGTTACCGCCCAGCTTTGCATCCGGCTTGCAAAATCAGTGGGACTAAGGGTCATCGGCGTGGTAGACGTACAGAAGCACGGGAAAAGGTTAACGGATCTGGGTGTCGGTAAGTCCCCATATCTCTAGAACACCTACCATCTTGAACCGGCCCCTCTAACACAGTTTGACAGATGTCCTCGTAGACCGATCCGACCTAGAGCTCGCCGCCCAAAAGGTCCGTGAACACACCCACCGATCCCTCCGCTTCGCAATGGACATGATCGGCAGCGAGACCTCCACCTGGTGTCAAAACGTACTGGCCGCCAACGCCTCTTCCCGATACACCTCCCCGGCATCCAGCCCCGCCGACGCCATCCCTGACCCCTTTACGCAAAAGGGAAGCACGCTTAGCCACCTCGTCTGCTTCTCGGGGTCGCCCAAGGTGCGGGCCCCGAACGTGAGGATCCATACGGTGCCTGTGAAGTTGTTCCACGTGAATGAGGAGCTGGGGTGCGTATTGAGTTACTGGCTGTACCACTCCTTGAAGAGCGGGTTGGTTACGGTGCCGGAGGCGCAGATTGTGGATGGGGGGCTAGAGGTTATTAATTCTTGTCTGGAGCTCATGAGGAGGGGAGAGATTTCGGGGAGTAGGCTAGTGGTGAAGCTTCGATAGGTGGGCTTGATTAATATAGTGTCTTCAAGCAATTCCATTCCCTGGGAGACTTTAGGTATGGCTGGGAAGCGCCTTGCAGTCGCAATGCACCCCACGTTTCTCGTTTTATTTCTTCTCTTTGATTTTCCGTGAAATTGGGGAAATAAAAGCGGGGCGCTTTAAGCCTTCACAGCATAGACCTCCAATGTCAACATTCAAGTCGTACCCCTTATCTATGAAATATGCCGCACTCGACCGAGGAAGGGGTAGGCAGGCCTAGGGAGAAAGAGAACAAGGATCAAAGTCGAAAAACAGACGAAGGGCAAACTTTGTACATGCATATTCTTTCGATCTACTTGTTTGGTTTTAGAAATCGGCTGGCGTCTAGAGTGCTTACTCCTTCTTATAAATATGCCCCGTCCTCTCAATCTCAAAAGCAGCGTCCTTTCCCCTCCCCTCCTTCTCATACTGCCTAACAAGCGGCAAAACGTCCCTTCCAAACTGCTCAATCTCCTCCTCGTAGTGCAAGAAGGCAGTAAGCACCAGGTTAACCCCCAGGCTCTTCAGAAGCACAATCCTCTCCGCAACCTGCTCCTTGGTCCCAATTAGCTTCGTCTTGAACCCGTCGTTATACTGCACTAGGTCCTCGAGCTTGCTGTCCGCCCACATCCCCTTCTTGTTTGCGGTGCTCGCGCCCGCCTGCTTTACCGCCTCCCTGAAAGCCTCGACAGCACCGGAGTCCGCCTTGCCCTGGATCTCCTGCAGTACACGGATCGCCTCCTCCTCAGTCTCCCGCACAATCACGAACCCGTTGACTGCAAACTTCACCGTCCTCCCCACTTTTTCGGCCCTCGCCTTGACGTCCTCAATCTGCGACCGGAACCCGTCGAGATCGTTCCCGTTCATAAAGTACCAGTCACTAACCTCTGCACCATTATCTCTCGCATCATCGCTGTTCCCGCCCTGGAAGATCTCGGGGTGGGGCTTCTGCACGGGCTTAGGGCTGAGGTTATAATTCGTGAACCGGTAAAAGTCGCCGGAAAAGGTGAAGCCCGTCTCATCCGGCGCTGTCCAGATGCCCTTCAGCGCGCGGATAAATTCCTTGCTCCGGCGGTACCTCTCGGCGTGGTCGAGCCACCACTCTCCCACGCTGGTAAACTCGCCCTTGAACCACCCGCTAACAACATTAACGGCGATCCGGCCATTGCTATAATTATCGATGCTGGCAATCTGCTTCGCCGCAACGGTAGGACTCCAGATCCCCGGCAGCAGCGCGGCAATCATCTTGATGGAAGTCGTCCCCCCGAGGATAGCCTGCGAGAAGGACACGGACTCATGTTGCTGGGAGGCACCGTACGAGGCCAGGAAGCGGATTTGTGTGAGGCCGTACTCGATGCCCGCGGTCTCAGCGGCCTTGGCGTAGCGGATGTTGCTTTCGAGATCCCAGTTTGTTCGCTGGGGGATCTTGCTTATCACGAGCCCGCCGGAGACGTTGGGGACCCAGTAGCTGCATGGGGTTGTGTTAGTGGGTTTCGAGCCAGGGATTGGGGGCCAGCTTACGCGAAGAGGAGCCTGTCGGCTTCGGTGTTGAGGGGGTGCGTCGTAGCCATTTTCGCCGTGTTGCAGGGATGGTAGCTGAAGAATGATGATGGACGTGGATTGGCTACCGTTGCAGTTTGCTATGAATGGATTAGAAAAGAGTAAGTTTGTGTCTTGATTTATACGAGTATTGAGCACACGCAATCAAGCCGATTGGACATAATGGCGTAAAAAGTAATGTAGCACTCCGGTGTCGCAGGTGTCCGGAGTGGAGATGATACCAGTCCTCCGCAGGATGGCGTTATTTTCGCGACGGCGATCCCACCCACCCCTATTCTCAGCGCCGGGCTTGTCTCTACGAACCCGGACCCTGGCCCAAACCTATTTCATTACGTTCCAAATCATTTCGGCAAGAAGAATCTCAAATTCTAATCATGACCCAAGGGTCGTGGGGTTGAAGTCCTGCCAGTGGCTTGCGATGTTGTCACTTGGCTGCATATTGCGTGCCGGTGTCCATCCCGCGTCGAAAGCGACGATCAGTAAACGACAAGCCATGACTAAACATATCTTGGGCCGCCCTCCGCCTCTGGAGCTTGTTGCAACATGTCGAAGGTTGTATTACCGTTAGATTTGTAACGTTTACCAGCCGTGAGACACCAAACCGCCACGATCGAAGACAACCAGCGTCATGTCCAGCGACTCGGGTATAGCAAAGAGGGGAAAGGATAAGGAGACCGGGGACGTGTTTGAAAGACATGCCTCGATACACAGCGGCGAGGCCCGGGTTCACACACCCCAGCCTCTGCCGTCTTCAGCGGTATGTTCAGCCCATGGGCGCTTGCGGTATGATGGGATAACTAACGCCATGTCAGAGTGCTCTAGCCATCGGTGCCTTTGCGACAACTTTGACCACGCTCTCCCTCAGTCTCATGGAATGGAGGGGGGTCACGATCACAAATGTGTACATCGGTAACTTCTTCTTTGTCGCGGCGGTGGGAATGCTCATCACAGCTCAGTGGGAGCTGAAGGCTGGGAATGGCTTCGCCTACACCGTGTTCAGCGCCTTTGGTATGAAAATCCCAATGTCCATGGTATTGGCGCAATAGCTAATTGCCATGTCAAGGTCTCTTCTACGGCGGATACGGGGCCATCCTGACGCCCCTTTTTGGTGTCACCGCCGCGTACGGCGACGATACGACGCAATATAACAATGCGCTCGGCTTCTTCGTCATCGGTGTGTCCATCGGAAAGCCAAAAAAACGAGATCCATCGCTAACAACAATGTGCTAGTATGGACGGTTTTCGCCCTCACATTCTTCATAGCGTCACTCCCCACAAACTTAACCTACATCCTCATCTTCGCCTTTGTCGTCCTCGGCTTCCTCCTCGTTGCAGCAAGCTACTTCGCAGCGGCCGACGGATACGACGCAGCGTCCGTGAGCATCAGGAAAGCCGGAGGAGTGTTTTGTTACCTCGCAGGCCTAGTCGGATGGTAAGTTATGAAACTCGACGACCGGTATAAGCGGACGTCGCCTGCTAACGTTCGGTGCTAGGTATCTGACGCTGCACCTGTTGATCAAGGACTCCATCTACGAGCTCCCTCTGGGGGATACATCGTCCTATTTTGCTAAGAGCCGGAAGAGTGGCTGAAGATTCCACGCGAAAGTCATGGTGTTTTTTTCAGTGGCTTAGTATACTAGACATAACGAGGCGACTTGCGGTCACCGCGGGAGTAGTACAGCGTGTTGACATAACTAAACAATTGATGGCATAAAGTCACTATGACACTTGCCTTTTTTCTTTTCCAGTCAGACGTAGGCATCCTTCTGCCTGTATTATCTACTATACAACATGAACCCACTGCCGTTGAAATCACATTACTGTATAAAATAGCTCAGTAGCAGTTTCTGACCAGACGGGGCCCAGAGACGATAGGTAATACAACAAACTACATTAAAACGCTACAGGTACCAACTATCATCCGCGGAGTCATCTTCCAGCTACTCCTTCCACCAATTTACGTGTGAGGAGCGTTGGGAACGTGCGGCTGAGATTAATGAGATTGCGTCACATTCATCATAACCGACGATTTGTAGGTTAGCCGTATGCCTCAGGTCCGCTCTACTAGGATTCAGAATTGCCGACATTCGGAGCTTTTACAACGCCACTTGAACCCCCGTCGTGGTCGTATTGCAGCAGCTCGCGTGCAGCGGGGAACTTTAATGCGAAGCCGAATAATCGGGGCGATGAGCGCAGCCCCACCCCTCCACCATCTATCGCCCCACGTGGGGGGTTCTCGTACTGCATAGCTGTCTTCCCAAGGTATGCTTTTAGCGTGGATGGCATCAACCGCGGGGGATAGCCCCCGCATACAGACTCGGGGAAAGCTTCCAATGGGACGTACCAAGTTCATGATCTACACTCCCAGATTCAGAACTGGAAGCCGGGTGGTCCTAAACGGACAGACGGTGTTAGTGAACTGAAGGTGGATGGCGTTCTTCGTACGTTTCTGATCAACTTGCGTCATCCCCGGCGTATCACATCATTAGTGGCGTAGGATACGCACTGAAGTTCGCAACCTCTTCTGGGGGTGGACGGATGTGATTGTTCGAGGATATGAGGCGTGGAATGCCGCAGTTGATCCTCGAGTAAACCCAAGCAGAGCGATAACCTTCTAAGTATTCCATTTACCCAACACACCCAAGCCGAACAATTATTCTCCAGTTGCAATGGCATCAAACGCAAAATCTGTCCCGGCTACGGACCCCAAGGTCTACGATGTATACAAGTCAAAGTGGGCGGAACAACCAACCGACGAAACTGGGTGGATCCAAAGAGCCAAGGACGTCTCCTCCGTCCTTGCTGAGGATGCCGTCACTCGGGACAAGGAGAACAAGTCTCCTTTTGCGGAGGTAACCCTCCTCAAGCACTCTGGCCTTCTGAAAATTCTGGGTCCGAAAAAGTATGGTGGAGGGGAGCAACCCTGGAGCGTCGGTTACAAGGTCATCCGAGAAGTCGCTAAAGGTGATGGGTGAGTTCTGCCAGGACAGGTCTTATACGGCTGAGACCAGAACACTGACTTTTATTAGATCCATTGGCATGCTCCTGGGATATCATATCCTGTGGTCCACCACTGCCAACCTAGTCGGCACCCCCGAACAAGCCGACCGCTTCCAGGACCTCATCATCTCAAACAACTACTTCGTGGGAGGCGCCGTCAACCCCCGGGATAACGATCTAAAGATCACCTCTGACGGCGACAACCTCGTCTTCGAGGGCTTCAAGTTCTTCAACACGGGAGGAGTGGTCTCTGACCTAACGGTGCTGGAGGGCTCTTACGAAGAAACTGGCGACCACATATTTACCTTTGTGAAGACCGATCAGCCGGGGATCCAGTTCTCCCATGACTGGGATAATATAGGTCTTCGGCTGACGGAGTCGGGAAGTGTTCGGATTGACAAGGTGACGGCGCCGTGGAAGGATGCGTTAGGATGGGACATTTCCACGAAAAAGCCCGACCCCTCCGTCCTGGGTATCCCTTTCGCGACGTTGCTCCTACCCACGTGAGTGGAACTATTATGAGTGACTACGAGTTCTTTCACTGATATCTTCATCCAGTATCCAACTGGTGTTTAGTAACTTCTACATCGGTATCGCCTGGGGCGCACTAGACTACGCCTCCACCTACACCAACAAGTCCACCCGAGCCTGGCCCTTTGGAGGAGACGTAAGCCACCCCAGCCCACCTCGAGAGCCACCGGACTAACGACAGTTCCAGAACAAGGAGAAGCCCCAGGATGAATTCTACATCCTCTCGACCTACGGCAACTTCCACGCCCACCTCCGCGCCGCGTCTGCCCTAGCCGACAAAGCAGCCCTCGAGCTCAGCGCCCTATACACCAACTCCGGTGACACCGCTTCCCGCTCCAAGGTGACAGCCGAAGACCGGGGCGAAGTCGCAGAGTGGGTCGCGAGCGTCAAGGTCACGGCCACGGACACTGGGCTGAGGGTTGCGTCCGGTGTGTTCGAGGTGACGGGATCAAAGTCTACGGCGTCCAAGGTTGGGCTTGACCGGTTCTGGAGAGATATTCGGGTGCATACACTGCATGATCCTGTTGCGTATAAGAATCGGGAGCTGGGCCGGTATCAGCTGCTCAAGGAGCACCCTGAGCCGACGTGGTACACTTGAATAGGGGAGTCTATTCTTGCTTGTCGACTGTCCGCGAATATGTAAACGAGAAGAGGCTATTTCATAGCGGCTTAACTTCCCGGCCGGGATTTGCAAGGCGGGGAGTTCAGACCATAACAGGACTCCTGCTACGGACGTTGAAGCGGACTGGATTTTGGAATGCTCCAATTGACAACGTTGAATTGAGATCGACTTTAAGGAGTTCATCCCTACGAATATACATGCATGCAAAAATATATGTAAGTTGACATATATGACGGTGACGCCCTCAAATCGCCGCATCCGAGAAGTCCAGGCAAACGTGATGCCACCAGCACCAGCCATGAAGGCTCAACGTATAAGAGGCAGTGGATCGCCAGCGCCTGCAGTTACAGGCTCATGCGTTCATTGACATCGTAATTGCCGGTTTTGTCGGTTGACATTACGTGGTTGCCGTGCCGTTCCGCTTATGGGACTTCTTTACCCCCACGCGTCAAATTCATCGCCAGAGCCCTTCTCATCCAGCTCGCTTCCTCACATATCCACTCATCTATTCCGACCTATTCCGCCACAAGACCTACTCCGCCATAAGCCTCACTTTCATGATGCAGAAAGGATTCTCCAAATACGCGCCCACCGGACCAGATAAAACCTGCGCGTTGCCTTACCTCCACTCATCGCAGTCGTACACCCACCTAGGTGAACAACTACTGCCCTCCAGTCATCCCGCCTTGCTGCAAATGATCTGTGAGGAATGGCCGATACGATACCTCCTCCCGGCTACCGGTCAGAAACCGAGTACAACTTCTGCAAGGATGAGGCGGACGCCATTATTAAAAGCATCGCAAATGACTGCGCAAACTATGGCCTTTCCGCCATATGCTTCGAATCTGACCGATGCATCTCGGCGTCAATAACCGAGTTCTTCCAGCGTCCCCCGGCCTCGGCTCGCCCCCCTCGACAGGCTCCCTCTGGAGGTTCTGCAGGACGTGTTCTTCCACATAGACATGTCTTCCCTCTCAAGTTCCGGCAGCTGAGTTTCGGCTCCCGAGGGGCCGTACATCTCTCTTAGAGTGTCGGCTGATAGCTGAGCTCGCCATGGACCTCTACCGCGCCATCCTTCTCACAGGCCTCGCCGCACACGTTACCCTTCGCGACTTTTACAAGGCACTATGCGCGAAGAAATGCGGCCTCTGAGATCGGTTCGCGCACCTGGTGGGGCTCATCTCTCAGAATGCGACGTCAAGGGCCTGGGCGCATTGTGCGGGCCGACGTGTCGACCCACCCGAGACCTGACAGCTGCCGGTCCATATCGTGACGTCTCCGGTTTGTAAAGGCGCCCGTTCTACGTTATTAACGTACCTGGGCAGCATGCAAACGCTTTTTTATCGACAGTACTGCGTCTGAGTTTCCCCAGGAGAGATAGACTATCATGCCCAGCGGGGAAAACGCTTCTTTAGAAATCCTAAAACTAGTCCGTCGTCTGTCATGTCTCTCGTACATTCTCACCTACACTCTGGACTATTATAGTAATTGCAGAAATTGTCTATCCATTGGACGCAGGAGTACTGGATGGCTGTTAACGGATCGGCGTTTGGAGAAATTGACCGCCGGAGACGTCGTCTTTCTTCTGCCAGGGCACCGACTCGCAGATTAACAACTGCTGGTCTGGCGATAAATTGTGAAACACCTTTCGAAGGGTATATATCATCATCAGAAACTGAACGCTACGTTTCTGTGAGTACATCAAAGCCTGATCCATAATTTACGTCTAATTAGAGGTTTATGGTCGGTTGGTTGATTACCATTGACCGAAGATGGAAACATATAAGTAGGGTGAGGCTAAATTGACGGCTAAGAATTATCTTGTAAAGCGCCAAGGAATCTTTAGGTCCCCCTTTTCCCCACTCCTCGATAATCCCGCCAGGTAGAGATCTACATGACATACAAATCTCCTCACGGCATCCTTCGCAGTAGCGACCCAATCACTCGCTCTGAAAGATGTCCGTACATCTTCAACAAGTCTCGGAAACCCTCGTTCCTCCACAAATCCTCAATGTAGCAGGCGGCGAATAAAGCGAGTAGCGACCTGAGCAGATCCGGCGTCTCCTCCTCGAAACTAAACCGCAGAAGCCGGACTATATCTTCAAGTGTATCGTGGCGTATCTCAAATGCAATCAGAGCCTGGTGAAGCTTATCTAGCGAAACCGAGACCAGGTTTGTAACCTTGTAGGAATCGGCTAGGAGATACACCTTGGCGTGGACAAGGAGCATATGACCGGGGCTTTTGCAAGCTGTCGGCTTGTACGGGCGCAAGGTGGGCAGGTGACCGGAGTCAAAAAATGTTGCGCTCTTGAACTCGTTCCACAATGATTCTTGTCCCGAGGAGGGGCGTGGCGTTGCTTGTGAGATGACCTTCAATTCCGGCTCCAATTCCGGCTCCGGCTCTGGCTGTGGCTCTTTCTCTGACGCCAGGTCGTCCCAGATACTGGCTTTCTTCTTATTCCTTTTGGTTGTTATAAGGGTCCCCCAAGTGTCGTCCTCATTAAGATGGGGTGCAAAGTCCTCGGCTGGGGCAGTTGGCAGCTCCGGGTCGTCCCAGATACTGGTTTTTCTTTTCCCCTTCTTCATCTTCTTCATCTTCTTATGCGTTGCAGGGGGAAGGTAGCCGTCCTCCACATTCGGCTCCGGCTCCGGCTCTGGCTCCGGCTCTGGCTCTGGCTCTGGCTCTGGCTCTGGCTCTGGATCTGGCTCTGGATCTGGCTCTGGATCTGGCTCTGGCTTTCCAGGATAGTAGTCCTGGGTTGCAGCGTCGGGAACTAGGCGAGGTGCCTCTATCTTCAGGTGGTAATCACCAGTATACACATATTCGCAGAAAAGCACGAATGTGAGCTCATCGATGTTATCTAGGAAGACATGGTTGGCTTTGGCGGAGTCCCCGTGAATTGTATCGTGCAGTGGTTCGGACTGGTTGGCGATCGCGGCAGAGTGAACGGTAAACTCCCGTCTATTTGGGCCAACGAAGAAGCGGAAGGGCGCAGACGAGATGACGCTAGCGAATGGGGTTAGTAGTGTGCTGTGCCGGCGATGCGGTATCGGCAAACCTCTCGATTGCAATGAGCCCCATATTGTCCTTGATGAGATTGATGGATGTAAAAAAAAGGCCGAGGGGTCAAGCTGGGGACGGCTAGAGTCAAGAACAAAGTCAATGCAATTTATCGTCGGGCATCGTTAGGCACCGGCAGTAACAACATCTGTGGTACCTGAAGAGGAATCCGGGCGGTTGGAAGAATTCCATGAGCCACCTATTTTGGAAGATGAGCGCATTCCCCGCCTGCGGGAGGCCGGCCATATGCGCCCCGATACGTCCCTTTGCTACCATGACACAGGGTTAGAGCGGGGTCAATATGCGGGATGCTAACCAACGATGCCTAATTTCCTGTCAGCGCATATCTGATGCGAGCCTCTCATCCGCATCAGCAGGATGTATATGATAGGTCGGGGAAACGAGGATCGCTGAAATGCCGGTCCTACCACTTGCTGCTTATCGACAAGTTTGGAATCGATAAGCCGTGTCTGTTGCGACGAAAGAGTGGGCTCCGAAGGGCATCATGCCCCGTATAGGAGGCGAGATTTCAGTGCGAAGATAGAGGCAGATCCTTGCAGCATGTACACAAAAGGGCGTAAAGCTATCGCGCTGCTCCTTCGGAACAGTAGACAAGGCTCCCTTTGAAGACTTCATCAACTAATTGCTACATCACTGTGGCGGATGACCAGAGCCCGAGACCGTTCCCATGGATAACGTTGCGTTTCGCTACTACGATAGAGGCAGGCAAATGTGCGAAGATAACGGCGCAAGGTCGGATTTCCTGGAATCATATACTTTGGGAACTAATCTGATCGAAGAGTTCTGGGGAATCAAGAAATACGCTGAATCACAGCGCAAAAGGCCAGAGGAGTCTCATTCACAGTGAATTAGAGAGCTATGCCAGGCTGTGGACATGCCTGACTTCCCCTTTGCCTGTTTAAGTCGCGAGTAGTACCCGAATATGCCTCGCAAGTCGACTGAAAGGAGGCCACACCCTCAATATTTGGCATGGACTGGTCCGCCGTGATACCCTTCCTCTTCGTAGGTTCCGGGGAAACTATGACCGGCACTCCCAGGTTAACGAACTCGCATGCCCCATTTGAGGTAAAACATGGAGCGAATAGCATCTGAGACTCTGCGGTGCTCTGAGCCATTAGTTGGATACCTTGGGGTTCAGGCCTGGATGATTGTATGTATGGCATCAGAAGCGTGATATGCTGTTTACTAGTGCGTGAAGGAAGGGAAGCTCAAATGAAATAAACCAAGTATGTTGGGTATACAATTTGGACAGAGCAGGAATGCATGTCACCTGCTAATTCCTTCAATGGCCATTCGGCGCGCATGTGCTGTGGATGTAAACAGCCCTTACAGGCATGGGAACGTACTCGCCCTGTGGCATCCGCCCTACCCCTCGACGTGCCACACTAGCTTTCTGGTGAGTATCGATACTTTGATTTGACTTGTACGGAATGTAATACTGGGAAAGTCTAGTACATGGAAGGAGCGACGTCAAGTTGAGTATGGATAACTCGCGAGAGCGAGAGGAGAAATTGAGAGTGGGCTAGGCGACAAGGGGTTTAAAAAACGGAAAATGGTTTAATTAATCCTTCCCCCTGTATAAGACTCCGCGATAGTTAAATTATGTTGTGCGAGCGGTTGGTTGGGTAACACGGCGTTAGAGGGATTCCAAACGAATCATGGATGCGTTTTATTACTGTGAGGTTTGCTAACTATGTAGTAGTCCTCAGACACGACCAAGTCAAGCGGAATACGGAGTGGATCCCGCGTCTCTACGCGTGGATAAGTGGGTTGAAGGCATAGGCGGCGGCGTGTAAGTCGTCCAGACCTGCGCTGCATGAACCACCCTACGGCGCAATGTTCAAAGTGAGAAAGGATTTTGTGGTTAGGGGGGTTGTGAAAAAGAATGCGGTTATTAAAAGGAGTGGTAAAGAGTCTGGTTGTTGATTAGAAAAGTGGAAGATGGATATCGGGGGCAAAGGGGCCTATTTATCCTCGAATCGATTGTTTTCTAAGCTGCTGCTGTCGGATTAGCTTCCATTACCACTACGACTGTGTGCTGCACCAAGCCTGGAAAGGCCTGATTCCGTAGCTTAGTTTCTTACCGGAGGCAACGTCTATCTGATGTTTTCAAGTACTACGGGAGTGCAGTGCGGTGCTGCAATTATACACCGAAGCTGAGACCCAAACCTCTATGCTGATTAAGCTGGCTAAGACATACACACGTCTAGTCTCATATTAGAAACGGGCTTTCTGCCCACGCAGAGGCTCACAGAGTCGTCTCAGACATGTATACCTGAGGCAGGTCATTGATCACAAAAATCACATGTGATAGATGGGATGACTTATACTATCTAAGTGTTCAAGCTAAACAGGTGTAGCTGGTCTGGTAGCTATCCCGAGACGGGATAGAAGCACAAGTGACGATCTTGTCTCCTATTTGACCCTACCTTGTTCTTTAGACTCATTCCTGGCCGTCTCTCTAGGTCCTGCCTCAACATTTCGAATAGGGCGCTGCCGATCACCCCAGAGCGAAGTAAGGTAATATACAGGAACAACGTAATACGGTATGCCTGTGCCTCGGCAGCGAAAATGATTATTTCTTACGGTCGGCCCGACCGATAATTTCAAGTTACACAAGGGGGCGATGGTCGGGTTTCCCACCCTTGAGAGCGTTGCCAGCCTTGACCCCGATTGGCCCGAAAATCCCGGGAGGTTACACGAGGGGGCGGTGATCGAGTTTCCCACCTTCTAGTTCGATGCGGGGGAGACAGTCTAATTTCCACCTCGAGACTATTGTCAGCCCTAACTCCGATCGGCCGAGTGATTCTATGCGGGGAAGGCAGTCAAATTTCCACCTTAGGAAACATTCTTAGTTTTGATTCCGATTTGATCCTGGCCGTTATATAGGGACAGCCGTTGAATTCCACCCTGAGAACCCTGTCGGACTCGACGTGTTCCAGTGAGGATCGACGACTTGTTAAACCCGGGGACATTTTCCAGGCTCTGCTTCTGGTGTACGCGATGTCACCCCCAGCCCGCTTCCCGGTAGTTGCAAAGTCCGGAGAATATACACCGGTCTCTCTACAAAACTGTGACGCAGCGTATACGCCCGACGTTCCGCCGCTTCCCGCTTCGAGCTAGTCAAAATAAGGATGAAAAGCAACTGGGACAGGCCGCGCTTCCCGCGTCGTTTTCAACTGGAGGAAGGTCGAATCGTGTAAGCCACATTCAGCTACGATGGGCGAGCATCTAGCCATTTTGGACGGTTCGAGCGGCACACTTGCATCGTGGCTGTATCGCAGGGCGGGACAAGCGGGATAAAGCGTCTGCGTGTGTATTATCATAAAGCATATTGTGCTGACGCTATTGGTAAATCGTGCTGGGTGAGCACGCTAAGAGTGATCGGCACCAATCAGAAGTATGATGGGTGGAATACCGTTGTATGTCTCGCACTAGGTTCAACGGTCGAGGCTCACGCGTGGCATTGTATTCCCCGCATACCCACTTTTTAAGCTATTATGGTCAACGCAAGTGGAGCCCGTACCGGCCATAGAGCAGAAACTCGAGAACCATGAGATGACCCGCTGCCTTCGCACCGCTAGGCCCGAGCTTGCCCGCGAGATAACAGGACAGGACAAGATCGGCAGCTGGGAATGCGTGGTCGATGAGCTGGAGAGTCGTATTCAATGAACTCGTTATGGTGAATTCGGCCCGACGTCTTTTTCCCATCGCTGGTGTATGGAGGCCAAGATGTCAAGGTCTTACACAAATCGGTCTCACGCTTCTGCTTCGCCCCTGACTGGGCCTCGGCCAACGCGGGATGTCGGCGACGACTAGAAACGAAACGAGACGACGGGCTTAGCAGGGTAATCTATCGGCCTAACTCTAAGCCGATAGATATGAGGTGTTTGCGTTGTTTCGTACTTGCTCCTCAATCTACTAGCCTTCAACCCACTACCTGCATCTCCTAGCCACTCCGTCCGCTACCTTCCCCTTTTGTCCGGCGCTGAAATGTTTGTCTACATCGTAAAATTGTAGTGGAAATGATATGGTCTCTCTGGGACAGGCAATACAATCTGCGTAACCTAAGTGGACCATCGAAGCAGGGGCTTCAAACAGCAGAAGTAGTTCCAGGAAATGACCCCTCGACAATGAGTTTAGAGACGGCAATGAAAACGACACCATTGAAGTCTCTGGTGGCTATTGCTTCTGGGGGCTCCAGGCGCAGCACGGGTACACAGGGATTCCCCTTAGGGTGTCTAACTCCGAAGGCCATAAGAGTACCACGGCACTGTTGTGCAAGTACCATTCCAGCGGAGCGGTATCGATTGATTAAACGGTGCGCAACTGATCTGGGAAACTGGACTAACACCATGCGCTTCCGACGAGCCGTTTACGGCCATCTTGCCGGTGTGCTCGCCCCGGTAAATCCTGCTCTAGCCCTCTAGAAATGGCCGAAGAGCCCGAGTTCCGTTGAACTCTCCAGGGCGTCCGAAACGATTTTGTTGGGGCGAACTATTTGGACTGGGTAAACTTCGCTATTCGGACTGGGGTACATCAATGCATACTATGCAAAGCCATATAACTCGATGTACTTTAGTACCATGGCATCAAAAGCCAAGAAGAAAACATGCAAGGCGATACTTAGACATAGTGTCTAGTCGGTAGGCTGGGTATTCGGGCCTTCTTGGACTTAGGCGAACGAGCACCGGGAAGCTAACCGCAGTTGTGAGAACGACACAAACGTCGGAGCTTATACAGTAGTCGATTAGAATATAAAAAAGCTCATCTCCCCCCTCCAAACCCATCTCTCGTTTTCATCATCACAGCACCATTATCCTTCGTTCAACAGACTACCTGCCTCACTCTCATTACCGATTATACTTTTCGGAGTCAACACTCGTTAACAAAATGCACGCTATCAACACTCTCGCTCTGGCTCTCGCTGCCTTCACCGCGACTGCGTTTGCTGCCCCTCACGGCGGCGAGGAGCGCTACCCAAGTGATAAGGGAAACAAGGACTCTTATAACTATACAATCAAGGAGCTCCAGGAGCAGTGCAACAATAACAACTTCGGACATGGCAAGCTTTCGTGCTGCAACACCAAGGGAGTGACCTTTGACAAGCGCGGTCTCCTCGACCTCCACGAAATATTCGACGATATTCTCGGAACCTGCGCTCAGTTCAATGTCCTCAATATCGCCCTCGGTGGCGATGTCAACAACGTCCACGAGGTGTGCCCTAACCAGGTTGCCTGTTGCCCCAGCGGCTCTAAGGTAAGTGTCCCTGAACAAAATGTAAAACTCTATTAAGTAGCTAATAAATAATACAGGGCGCCTCCTCTGGTTGTGTCGCGGTGTCTAAGTCGCGCTCGAAGGGAGGTAAGGGTATGGGCATGTAATATGCCTAGATGCTCTTCTGTCGCCCGTGGCGGTTGCCTCAGCAATCGACAAGCGGCTCGGAATCTTTAGGATGGGTCAATTCTTCCCGAACGTACAATTTCGCTTCGCACAATACGCTTTAGGTAGAAGGTTTTGGATAATAAATTGGTGCCTCGAATTTATTGTTGCAATGAAGCGTTATATCTCAGTAGGACGTACTCTAAATACTTCCCACTTAAAGTAAAATTCAAAGAGACGTCCGATATGCGTGCATGGATGCAACCCAGCTAGTATAGGCAGGTAAATCACTTTCTGGTATTTATAGCGCTACAATAGAATTTTCTAGAAAACCTTACCTCAACGATAGGACTCGGTATATAGATTCAAATTCCTCTGCTCGCCATCGCACCTACTTATTAACCTAATAACCTATTGACGAGTATAGCGTGACGGTTCAAACCGCCCCGGTTCTAGAAGAGAACCACGGGACTGAGAAGCACGGTTTCTATAAAAGAGGCTGAACCTGTACTTTAACGCTTAAATTCTTCTTCTCCTTTAATAGACTTAACATAATAATAATTCGATTATCCTTGCTTATATAATCATTTTATTACCTTCTATTACCTAGTGACGTCTTGATTAATTAAGCACCCGGCTTATATTAGCTAACCTAATAGATACTTGCTATTCTACTAGTCCTTTTTTCTATTAGGAATAGGCTAAGTTATACCTTTTTGAAGTTGAAGGTCGAGGTCGCTGTTGTACTAAAATTGAGGGATCGTAATGTCACTTTCTCGACATTAATGTGACCTCACTGTAGGCCATAGATGGAAGATCTCGGAACAAGAGGGAATTACTGCACGCAAGACTGGGCCTTGGCCGCGGATTTTACGCACAAAAGAACCGACAAAGTCCACGATGGAGTCGGCATCTACCTTTTTCCTCCTCGTCATGGTCTCGTGGTTGAGGTTAGCGTGAGCTTCGGACGCGAGACCTATAAACTAGCAAGTCCATGGCATACTAAACTAGCGTTATCTGGCATGTGACAGCTCCATTGAAGTAGGCCAACAAGATATTGATCGACCGCCGCTACAGAAAGTCGTGTTGGCAAGTAAGGTGATGTATACGAATAGTAATGCTCGACGCCGATCTCCTCGCGACCAACACGCGCGAGGCAGTATTATTCTAGTCATATAGCAAGACATGGATCAAGCCTATTTAATGGCCTTAAAAGCACAGGCGGATGAGCAAGGAGAGAAAGTTGAGAGGAGAAGGTAAATATTCTGGTATAGTAATTAACGTAATGGGCTTTGTATCCAAGCACATCGTGCAAAGCGTGTGTTGTGAACGTAAAATTTTAAGCTACCCGGAGAAAACCAACACTGGCTTCCGACCGGCGCTCTAATAGACAGGGCTGTTCGGAAGCCAGCCCCCAACATCTCTCTGCAACACCCCACCATGACGCGGGTATCAAATATTCCAAAAGAGTCGTGACCGTTTGTATGCTGCGGAAAACCCCCTTCACGGCGTGTCAGGCTCGACGGCCTCGGCCTTCTCGATGAGCGGCGGCGGCTTGGGGATGTTTCGGCGGAAGACGTGGCGCTTGATGAAATAGGGGAGCCAGACCTTGGACTCGTAAGAGATGTAGTCCTTTGTCGGGACGGAGAAGACCTCTGCGTGGGAATGTTAGCATGTGTCTCCTCAAAGTATCTGTAGTGGGGCAGGGGTCTTACGGTCAATCTCCTCGAGGGTGAGCTGCTTCGTCTCGCGCACGAAGCAGAAGATCATGGCCCAGGCAACCAGGTTGAGGCCGGCGTAGAAGCCGAAGGCGCCGGTGGGCGTCATGACGGTGCGCATGCGGGGGAAGGTCAAGCTGAGGACACCAGCTACAAGACGGCCGCGTTAATCGAGGTATTTCTCTACTATAATCGTCTTCCGGGACTTACCAAAGGTGTTGTTGACGGCGACGGCCCAGGCCATGCCCTGCTCACGCTGGATGGTGGGGAAGACCTCGGCGGAGTACTGGAAGGCGACGGGGCCCTCGCCGAGGGAGTAGGCAATGGTGAAGAGGTAGACGAACCTGTGGAGAAGTTAGCCTCAGTTCCCGGCTTTAGTTAAAGTGTTGGTGGGAGCGACTTACAGTACGACGGGTCCAATCTTCTCGGCGCGGCTCCCATGATCATTTAGCAGGGATAGACCACCCGCAAGTAGGAAAATGCACATGAACGGGAAGGTCTAAAGAAGAAACAGCTGTCAGTTAATCACAACTCTAAAAAAGCAGCACGCCTCGTGCTTAAATGCCCAGTGCAAGGGACGAGGGACTTACAGCCAGCGTTAGAGTGCGCCTCCCCTTGGTGTCGATCAGGAACAGAGTGGGGATCGTGAAGATGACCTGGACAGCACCGTAGCCGAGCGACGCGTACAGCGCCTCGGTGGGGGTGTAGCCGACGTCGGTGAAGATGGTGGAGCTGTAGAACGAGATAATGTTGATTCCGCAGAGCTGGAAAAAGGAGGTTAGCGACAGTACGGGGGAAGCTGTGATTTGTGCAAAGCACTAGGGGTGGGCCAAGTGTACCTGCTGAGCCAACATGACAGTCGAAGCACCGTAGTTGGACCTCCGAATCCTCGGCACGGAGAAGCAGTCCCACATGCGCCTAAAGTACCCCGCGCCCGACGCCTCCTTGAGTTCCTCCTCGTAGATGACCCACGAGTAGTAGTAGTCCCTGGCGGCGATGATGGGGTGCGCGCGGAGGCGCCTCATGGACTCGTAGCCCTTGGCGAGCTTTCCATGCTTCATGAGCCAACGGGGGGACTCGGGGCAGAAGAATACGCCGATGGCGAGGATGAGCGAGGGGATGAAGGCCGAGCCGAACTGCAGGCGCCAAGCGATCTTGCCGGTGTCTTTGACGATGATGTTTGCGGCGAGGCCGAGGAAGATGCCTGGGGAGGGGTTAGCAAATGTGGAAGGGCAAAAAGGTCCGCGTTGGGCCTGGGAAAGACTCACCTGCTACGACCCAGAGCTGCCAGAACATCACGAGGGCGCCGCGGACCCTGGCGGGGGCGATCTCGGCAGAAAAGATGGGGACCGTGGCGTTCTTGGCGCCAATGCCGATGCCCATGACGAAGCGCGCGGCAAAGAGGCTCTGCCAATCCTTGGCGAAACCCGAGGCGATCGGCGTGGCAGTCAGACAGAGGGCGGTGACGAAGATCTCGCCGCGACGGCCGAGATAGTGGTTCATGGGATCGACGATGAAGGCGCCACTACACGATACCTCAATGTCAGACACGGGCCGGTAGAAATGTGGGGGACAACAAAGAGGGCTCCACTTACATCAGACCAGCAGTCAAGAAGATGATGGCGTTAATCATGCCGACAATCCACTCGTCCGTGCCCGTCTCATCAAGACCAAACTCCTGCGGGAACGAAAGGTTTGCGCCGTTCGCGCCCGTCTGGTCCCACCCCTGCGTCGCGGCACCGACGGCGCAAAGGCCGACTGAGTACCACAACATGACGGGACCGTGCCACTTGTGCTCCTTCTCGTACTGCAGCGCGGCCTTCTCCTCGTCGTCGAGCTGCTCGAGCATCTGGAAGCGGTCCGGGTCGCGGGCGACAAGCGCGGCGCGGCCGAAGAGGTCGGCGTTCTCGGCCATGTCGTACTTCTCGCAGAACTCGCGGGCATCGGCGACGTTTTGCTCAGGGGTGACGCGCTGCGGGGGCGAGTGGTCAGCGACAATCCCCGCGGCGGCTACTCGGCATCGATGAGGGGCAAGAGATGGGGGGTTATGGGACGTACCTTTAGAGGGTTCACGACGAGGTTGAGGGCGCCCCGGCCGCCGGTCCCGGCCGTGGAGGGCCGCGCATCGAGAGCGGCTCCCGTCTTCTCGTCATGGACGGCTGTCTTCTCATCATGGACACCCTTCGTCTCGTCCCCGGACGATGGGGCAATGTCCTGCGACGACCTCTGGGTCATGGCCGCGGTTTAGCTCTAATTTTCCGGCACCTTGAGAGTCAAGACTGACAGAGGCCTGCGAGAAGGAAAAATAATACGGAAACACGCGGCGCACAGCGGGGTGAAGAAGAGAAGAAACGTGACGTCGTACCCATTGGAACCGTTCCCTTTCGTTTTTGCCGTCCCTCGCTTTTGCTTATATACTACTCTGCACATGCGGGAAGGGATCTCCGAGACTCTCCCCAGACCCTCCCCCATTCGGACCCAGTATTCTACCCGAGCCCCCAAGTCTCCCCCAGCTTCCAATCTGGGGTAGCGTTGGGGAACAAGCGCCGCGCCGATCCTCATTCCCAACAGGGGGTGCGTGCCCCACTCGCGCGGTTCTCCACCCATTTGTCGTACCAAACTCAAGTCGAAGTGGAGAAGAGAATGCCTTGGAGTGAAAGGGGCTTCTCTGTCCGACCACTTGAACGCGTGCAAAGCCGGTGGCTTTCGCAAAAAGCCTCCTGCGCCGGACACAATCCGGCCTTGGCTATGCCGGCGTCGTCCGGACGAGGCGCCCTCTGTGCGACGTTACCACTGGCGGCGACGCTGCCGGGAACTTTTGCCCCGGATCCTCTGGCGCAAGGGGGCCCCACATAATATGGGCGAGTCTAGGCCGGGATGGGACTCTCCCCGCGCCTGGGGACCCCGCTTTCCCCCCGTCTGTCTCCTCATTCGTCTCCTCGCCCGATACCTCGCGTACAAGTATGTCTCGTGCATACCAGGAGTACAACCCTGGACGGGAAGAGTGAGCCGCCCGTGATGTTTGAACTTCGATGGTTACATGATCGGGTGCGACGCCGCGATCCTGCGCGCTGTCACGCGCAGGATGACGTGAGACTGCCTCGCAGTCGACCTGCTGAGTATACGTCGAACTGGGTATAAGAGTCGAGTCCGCCTGATGCCCGCTGGACAAGGTGAGCAACCCAGCCTTACAAGTACCGCCGCCATGATCGGCAGACCCCCTAACGCCGGGGATTCCAGCGGACTACGAAGTAGCGCCGCGATGGAGCATTGCCCTAGCCCTCGCCTACGCTCCTTCAACCGCCCAACAGCGAAATATGACCTTCTTATCGTCGGATGTGGTTAGCCTGGCCTCAGGTTTTCGGTCACTCATCGGCGGAACGTTGAGATGGTCGCTTAGATCCTGGCAATAATATTCCCCGTAGCGCCTTTCGGCATAGCTGCGTTTCGCAGTGTCTTTCGATCCCGCCTTCGGTGTAACCTTGGGAGTTCGCCCCCTGAGCGGGACAAAAGGGATACCCGAGGGCCTTGTACCTTTAGCCTCCTGTACAAATTGCTCGCGCCGATGATTTACCTCCCGAAATACCATTTGATTGGCGCGCTTCGGAACATGGACCATGCAAGATGCCCATTGGGGCAACCTTGCAATGTGCTTATCATGCATAATGCATTGGGATGGCTGTCTGGCTCCCTCGATACTTGCATTCAAGTGGTTGAATGTAATGCCAAGATGAGGAAGAATACGAGGGATTTCCCCGTGCTCTCCACCCTCACCGAGGAAAAGCACGCATCGTCTGATCGCAGAATCCGAAACTATTGGTTTATGCTTATGTGGGCCTCGAGATCCACCCCTTCAGAGGCCCGGGAGTCGTGCCATAAACAGTAACCGAGCCCTATAATCCTTGTTCCATGCTAGCTTCAAGGTTCTGATACTTTGTATTAGAGGATAGAGTTTTCCAGAAACAGGTAAGCGACGCCACCAGACCGGAGTCCCCGAACAGGCATTTCCCACATTCGCATCTTTTGCAGGTCCACCGAGGACGCTGAGGCGCCGGACGTCAAGAAGTAAACATGCCACGGGAGGCTGCGTCGGAGTATCAATGTGAGATCCAACCACGCGGCTTCACGAGCTAATTCACTCAGCTGTCGGGCGGTGACTGACGTCGGATACCTAGATGCATATAGGCTCATTGTCGACCGACTTTGCTTCGTCTTAAGTACCAAGCCATGTGATCTCGTGAGCCCATTGTGCCTATGCGGCTCGCTTCTAGACGAGGGGTATTCTCTCATATGTCCGTGTACGTCGAATAGGTGGGGCGGTGATCCCCTGGTTTTGATGAGATACGCGCAGCGTCTGCGGATCACATACCAGCGTCGCGTGCGTTGTCGAACTATATATACGACATGGCCCACAATATAGCGTGACTATAGCCTACCTTCTACCAACCATCTCATGCCGTCGGGACCCGTTGGTAACAACACTGCCCCCGATACAGGTAATGCTGCCACGCCCCCAGCCGTGTTGCTCGCAATGATTGGGCCACGCCCAGTTTCCAGCCCTACGGGTCGGGGCGCTGCGGAGTTATGCGAGCCAGGACCTTTGCACGATGTGACGAGCTGTCAGCCTAGACCGATGAGACCCAACGTTTCATTGGGGCTGAGTGTGTACGATATTGCATCATATCCTTGCTTCACGATAGTCATCCTCCGTGCTAAAACATAACACTACCGAAGAGTGTTGATCATCTTGGCACCACGGACTCGGCGGAGCACCGATCACTTATTACTGTTCCCTCAACGCAACGACACGTATGTTCGGTGCTCCATCACCGTCCGCACGGAAGCTGCCGTTCCCTATTCCGTTTTGGGAACTCATCTCCGACGCCCAAGCGCGGGCTTCCCCACATTATCGTGATTTGCATTCGTCATCTGCATGGTCGGGACCACGTGGATCAACAGTTGGACCTTCCTTGACGGATAACGGTGCTGTTCTTAGTTAACAGGGATGATTCGGACCTTGCCAGGATCGTAAAGACAACGAGTAGCTCTGAGTGGGTGTCCGGCCCCGCCACGTGCCGGACTCCGGCTTCCCACGTGGGGTTTGGTAAACGTCATATATAAACTCGCACTCCATTCTTTGCTTGATGGTCCCTTTAACAGAAAGGCAACCAGCGATCAAGATGCCGTCCCTAACCCTGCCATACGGCGCTTGTCTGGCCCTCGCGGGCTTGGCAGCAGCGACGCCACGATTCCTCGCGCCCGAGCAGGACATCGTCCTGTGGCCAGGCGAGAACGCCGAGAGCCCCTTGACGTGGATCGGTGCGAACGGCCCATGGGCGGCTGGGCCCAACGTCCACGGCATATCGGCCGACGTTCCCGAAAACTGTCATATCGACCAGGCGGCGTACGTTACGAGACATGGGTCACGGTATCCCGACACTGGCGCGTATGAAGAGTGGAAGGAAATGGAGTCCAGGGTGCGTCGGACTATAGATTTTATGAGGCATGATGCGGATCTAGGCTAACATCCCGAGTAGTTTTCGGCTGGCGGGTATACTGCCCAGGGAGCGCTCTCCTTCCTTCCGGACTGGAAGCCCGTCCTCACGGACCCGGATAACCAAATCGCCATGCTGAGCCCGACTGGACACAAGGAGGCAATGGACATGGGCTACCAGCTCCGTACGAGGTGATACACTACCACGTCCACATCGCGAGTTGCTTGACCTGACCAATTGCAGGTATCCACAACTATACAACGACGGCGAAGACTTCACCATCTGGTCCAACAACTACACCCGCGTCCTACAGACCGCAACGAGCTTCATGCACGGCTTCCTCGGCGCCAACGCTCCGACACACGGCAGCATCATCGCCGTCACGTCAAAGGAAATCCCCGCCTCTATCGGGAACTCCCTCGCGCCCTCGGACATGTGTCCCAACTTCAAGGACGAGAGCGGCGAGGACCACATCAAGACGTGGAACGCCATCTGGCAGCCGGATGTCCAACAGCGGCTCCAGGGCCTTATTGACGGTGACTTGAACCTGACGCTGAGTGACGTTAATCTCATGCCGTACCTTTGTGGCTTTGAGAGCCAGATTACGGGTCGCCTCTCGCCTTTCTGTGACATTTTCACGGATGAGGAGTTCAAGATGTACCAGTACTCCAATGATCTGCGATACTACTACGGCATTGGACCTGGTACGGACCTCCCGGCAACAATGATGACGCCCTTCCTGGACTCTCTCATAGACCTTTTCGTGCAGGGTCCCGAGGTTGAGGGCGTGGGCCTGGACGGCTCGTCCTTCCAGGTCCCGAAGCTCCTGATGTCGTTCTTTAACGACGGGCAGCTGACGGAGCTCGTCACCGCCAGCGGCGTCTTCGATGAGCAGGAGCCACTCTCTGCGACGGAAATGGATGATGAGCGCCTGTGGATGTCGTCGCGGTTCCTGACCATGAGGGGCACCATTGCCTTTGAGCGCCTCAACTGTCTTGTCCCAGACTCTGCGGACGACATGGGGTCTTCTTCGCTCTACAGCAATGCAACGACCCCGACCGCCACACAGCCCTGTGATCCCAAATCGACTCCACCCTCGACAGGAAGCCCCTCGAACAACGGAACGTACGTGCGCATCAGGTTGAACGACCAGGTCTATCCCGTTCCGTCGTGCCAAGACGGCCCCGGGTCTTCGTGTGCGTTGGAGGAGTATGCGGCGTACGTAAAGGCCAAGTACGAGGCCGAGGGTGACTGGATTACGAACTGCAACGTGACCGGTCCGGATACGCCGAGCGTTGCTCGCGGCGCGAGTTTCTTTACGGATCTTGCGCAGCCGCATCTGGGCGAAGTTATTCCGGGGAACCCAGGAACTTAAATGCCGGTCACATTTAGCTACCTAAAATCATGTTGTGGCTTGGACATGGCAAGGCATGGGATGCCACTTGAGAGATTTCCACTTCTCTTCTTCAACAGTTCTTGTATATAGATTCAATGGCTATACTTATATACGTCCATCTCAAAATCTTCTCTCAGCTTTATTTCTCAGTGTAAGATGGCGGGAAATACTGCCGCGATGTGTCAAACTCCTCCTGGGCGTCTCTTTGTCGGAAATTATACTGCTACCTTCTGGTAACTTAGAAACCCATTGTCGCGCTCCCCACCTCCGTCCTCCCTGCACCGAGACCAAGAAGACAGAACCATCGCGCTATCACTGTCACAGTCAAAGCCGATCTCTAATTTTCGGATGTTTGATGGCAATAATAAACCGTTGGGTACGATAACACACGTGCTTGGTATGCCGTCCACGACTGGCGATAATAGTCTGCGGTGTTATTGAAACCCCCCACACTCTCAACCCAGGATGTAACCGCGTCCCACCTCGGCATAGTTTATCTCATCCCGGATAGGGCATAATCTCCGTGTCAAGCCCCTCACATGATCCATAGACGTACGCGTCAGACTGGGCTCACTCATAGTATTAGTATACCTGCACATGGCCAGGTCAATTACAGCCATATTGTTTCACCACCAACACCATCATTGCAGGTTCACACGCGAGACTGTCCAAAATGAAAGTCGCGCACCTGATGGCCGCCCTGTCAAGCGGCGCTCCGGGAGTTCTTGCCGCCACCAGCGGCTCCTTCGATGTCCTCGCCATGAACGTCGCGGGACTTCCGCCAATCTTCAACGACAACGAGGTGCCGGGAGATAAGGCGACGAATGCGCGCATGATAGGCTCCTACTTCGCCGAATACGGATATGACATTATCAATCTGCAGGAGGTAAGATGGTTACCTCTGGGAGCCTTATTCGCCCGCCAGAACTGTGGCGGTGTTGACCACGACTATTCAGGACTTCAACTACCACGCCTACATCTATGAAACGGATGATCACCCCTATCGCACGCCCACCTCCGGAGGCGCGGCGATCGGATCGGGTCTCAACACTCTCTCCAACTTTGACTGGATCAACTTCTCCAGGGTAAAGTGGGACGAATGCTCAAACGCTTCAGGCGCCGACTGCCTCACGCCCAAGGGCTTCACTTTCATGAGAGTCTCCGTAGACGACGGGGTATACCTAGACGTCTACAACCTCCACGCCGACGCGGGAACCCAGCCCGACGACCTTGCCGCGCGCAACAGCAATTTGCACCAGGTAGCGTCGCACATCGATACCTGGAGCGAGGGCAACGCGGTCCTCGTCTTCGGAGACACCAACTGCCGATACACACGCACGGCGGACGACATCCGCATCTTCAAAGACCAAAACGGCCTCACCGACGCATGGGTGGAGCTCATCCACGGAGGCCAGATCCCAACCCAGGAGACCATCTGCGAGAATCCCAGCACCACGAACGAGTGCGAGGTGGTGGACAAGGTCTTTTACCGCGGGAGCCCCATCGTGGAGCTGTCTGCGACGAGCTTCAACTACGCGAGCGAGAGGTTCCTCCAGCCGGATGGGAGTATTTTGGCTGATCATAATCCGATCGCTGTGGAATTCGAGTGGAAGCTCTCCGACGACTTCCGCCAGTCGAATCATATGGGCGGGCCTCACGGCAACTGGTTCACGGATTTGCCCGCACTGAGCGAGAAGACTGGCGCCATCAAGGCGTCTGAAATCAAGTTTAGTGGCGGCTCACGCCTAGATTCGGTCGGGGTGTCCCTGACAGATGGTACCAGCTTCGTCCACGGGGGAACAGACGGAACCCCGGTGAGTTTGGCTCTGGGCGCGGATGAGCACTGGACAAGCGCCGTTCTGTGCCAGGGCCAGAAGAGCGGCCGGACGAGGAACTTTTACATCCAGGCGACCACCAGCGCGGGGAACACACTTGCCGCCGGGACGGAGACGTCTGACTGTGGGACGTTTACGGCGCCGGACGGGTGGCAGATTGTGGGGTTCCTCGGGCGGGACGGGGACGAGGTTGATCAGCTGGCATTCATCTATGCTCTTCAGTAGGTGTTGTCTGCAAGGCCAGTAGATCAAGGGCCTAGAGTGAGAACCGCCAATAAATATGAAAGTTGCAGAAAATGTCTCATAATGTAGCACCACGAAGTTAACATCCGATATACCAATAATTCATTCATTCTCATGCTATTCCGTGGAGACTATCATTCATCACTCGCAAACCCCCGTTCTCTTCAGAACAAACGATTCCATGCTTACAATACACACCTCTTGCCATTCGCCCCCTTGCAAAGCCCCTTATACCGCAGCCCATGGCCGAACCTGTAGACGGGATCCTTGGTGTCGAACGGCACATCCTCCATCTGCTCCTCGGCGGCCTTGTCAGACCGCACAAGGTCGAACGGAAGCTTGCCCTCCGGCTCCGCGTCGCCAAACACAACGTCGAGGAAGGCATCGTCGCTGGAGCCAAAGTTGGCGAAGAACGCCTTGGCCTGCTCTGCCACCTCGGGCACGGCGACGGGGCGGTTAAAGTAGATGTCAACGACGGTCGGGACCGCGGCGTAGATGGCCGCCTGGCGCGCCTTCTCCTCGTCCGTGTACTCGAGGGTGCCGGCCTGGAAGCCCATAAAGGTCGAAAGGGTGTCCTCGCGGGGGGAGAAGGGCGCGGGCAGGCGGAGGAGGGCAAGGTCCGCCTCCTCTGGCGTCTCGACGACGGAGAAGCCCCGTTCGGCTAGGAGCGTCTCGTTAAGGCCCTCGGCATAGACCTTGGTGGCCGGGTCGAGGTTCTTTAGGGGCAGGACGTCTTCGTCGTTCTTGAGGAGGGTGTACGAGCGGCGCTGCGCGTCCTGGCCGAGTCTGACGAAGTAAGGGTTGCCGACGACCTGCGCGGCCGTCTCGGGGTCGACAAACGGGCTTTCAAAGAGGCCTAGCGCAAACTTCTCCTTCATCAACATACGGACGGACCGGTCGATCCGTTCCTCCGAGACGCGTCCAGACTCGACGAGCTCTACCACGATCTCAGGCCGCTCCTCACCGCCAAACTGGTCACAGCCGGCCTCGATAATTCTCACCGCACGGTCAATGTCGGACACGTCCTCCATCCCCCAGGCACGGGCGGGGAAGTCGTACCCGTTGGTCTCGACGTCCGTGAGCAGGCCCCAGTCGGTCATGACGATGCCCTCGAAGCCGAGTTCCTCGCGCAGCAGGTCCGTCACGATCTGCTTGTTAAAAGAGAAGCCAACCTCCTCCCACTCCGTGCCGATAGGACGGGAATAGTACGGCATCATCTGCCTCGCCCCAGCCTTGATGGCTGCTTTGAACGGGATAAGGTGGTACTCCATATTCCTACCGGGGTAGGTCTGGTTCTTGCCGGTGACGAAATGGCTGTCCTCGCCATTCTGCACGGCGCCGCCGCCAGGGAAGTGCTTGGTGACGGTTGTAACAGAGCGCGACCCGAAGTGGTCGCCCTGGAAGCCCTTGATGTAGGCCGCGATGAGCTCCGCCGTCAGGTGGGCATCCTCGCTCCAAGAGTTGAAGATACGTGCCCAGCGGGGCTCGGTAATGGTGTCAACCTGGGGGTGCAGGGCGGCCCGGAGACCTACGGAGACGTACTCCTCGCGGGCGATCTCGGCGAACTGGCGCACAAGCTCCGCGTCCCGGAGGGCGGCGAACCCGAGCGTCTCGGGCCACTGTGAGAAGCCGCCCGATTTGATGCTGGCGCCCAAAGTTCCGGCACCGCTGTGGCGCGGGTCCGTCGACATGGTGATGGGGATGCCAAGGCGGGTGTCGAGCGCGCGCCGCTGCAGAAGGTTGAACCACTCGGCGATGCGCTGCGGGTCGTCGACCTCACCCAAGAGGTTGAAGTGGGACATGAACTTCTCGCCAACCATGTTCTCCGTGCCGTTGTACCGGCGGGGTGCGTCGAGCTCGTAGGCGCCTTGGTCGAGGGTGTAGTTGGCGCCGATGCGCATCTGAGTCTGGAACATCTGGCCGGCCTTCTCCTCGATGGTCATGCGCGAGAGGAGGTCCTCAACACGGTCGTCGACGCAGTAGGAGGCATCGCGGTAGATGGGAAGGGTGGCATTGGCGGAGCGAGAGGCCAGCCCAAGGCTTCTCCCGTCCCTGACAGGAGTTGCCAGGGCGAGGGAGCCTAGAGGCAAGGCTACCAAGGAGAGGGCCACGAAGGGAAACATGATGTCAGAGTCTGGGAGTCGTTGGAATATTTTGCTTGCTCTGTCTCTAACATCGCATTGTCAAAAGGAGCTTACAACGTCTTTTATATCTGGACTTTCGAACCCATGGTTCATACCATGGAGTCATCCAGCCATGTCAAGTGGACAGACCCAGTTGCCAACTCGGGCCTTCTCTTTCGGTCCGATAATGAGCCTTCCTTCGCGTATTTGTATTGCCGCTTTCAGGCAAGGCCTATGATGCGACTGGCCGCAAACCATTTGCCGAGGTGCCTTGTCCCATGCAAATGGATGTGTTGGGGAAGGCTAGTTCGAGCAATAGACGTTAGTTTCGGCCCGGCAACTTCGCAGGGTGACGCCAAGGCCCCACGGGGTAATGAACGTGGAGCCTCCACACCCCGCCAAGCCGTTGTCGGCTTCGTGGGGTGGGGCCATGTGGTTGTGTGGTTCTCGGTATTACCCGAGGTCGCGTGCAGGCCTACCTACAATGGAGTATACCTCACATGGATTAAGTGGACGAAGTTTTTGCGATTACATGCTTGTGCTGAGAGTACTCGTCATACTACCTTCTCGTGGCTCTCTCGCGCCGCAGCCGCCCTTCCAACAACGGTGTGCCAGGAGTGGGCACAAGTCTAGCCCGCCGACACCGGATATACCTTTTGGCCAGGCCTCCCCGCCCTTCCCCACGCCCCCGCATATCCTCGCGCGATTAGACCGGCCGAGAGTGTCCCCGCGGAGGAGGACTGCAGACGGCAGATCAGCAAGAGGTTTCGCGGGGAGGACGTACCCCGGGTGGAGGACAGGTTCCAGACATCACCTCATGGCAAGAAACTTCGACGACAAGGCGTAGACCCTGGCCTTGTTCATTTCCCCATTGGGGCGGATTCGCTGCATTGCGGCGAAAAGTCTGCTTGCCGGGATCCACTGCGTGTAAGCCGCTTGCATTAGCGCACTCGGACATTCGGTAACATTAGGCCCTGTCCTTGTCCGCAGCTGCCGGGAGCGTCAAGCGACAACAAGACGACAAGGAAGTGTTCCCTGGAAATATTCAGCTCCGCTCGTTCGTTTACGTAACGGAGTTGTTGTACAACCATGGGCTGGCGGCCGGGCCCAGGGGATGGCCTTAGCTTTACTTCCACATATACAACATGTTACACGGCTTCGGAACATGGCCATTTGCAACCATGTGTGCTACCGCACCTCGTGCGCAGATGTTTAGCCTGTCTCGTCTTTGCATTACAAATGGCGATGTCCCATACGTCCAAATACCGGTAAACATGCCTATACAGCTACGGGACTCATCCGAGAGCGCCTCTTCCCGAACGCCAACGATTTGGCCGGCACTTCTCCAGCCACCAGAGTATCACTACCCAGCCTCCCTGGAATATGGGCGAGTGGAGAGGCAGCAGGTTGGCTGCAGCCACTTTGTCTGCGGGCATCATGGCTCCCGTAGGCTCGTCGATGTTTCCCCAGGCTTCGCCGACCGCCCAGTCAGGCAGCTGCCCTTGGGCGTACAGCGTAATAGAGAGAATTCGACAGGTAAGCTGGAAATCGTATGCTCTAGCACTATCAGGTGGGGTTGGCTCATAGAGAACGAACCGGTACACACATATGCTCGCAAGTACGCCGTCAGGGCTGTGGAAGCATGTCCCATTTCTATTGCACTTTGTGGTGTTTGTTGGCATCGACAGGTGCCGACCAACCTATACGTTTAATACCTTACGTGATGCAACATATCTTGCCGTCCCGGAAATCAGGGTCCGCGTCGCTCAGCACCGAGTTGCAGTCGGGCCTGTACAGAACAGACTCTGACAGTTTACGTGCGAAACTGGATAGACTTTGCTCCGGCCAAAAGAACAAGGATGCGGACGTTAGTGCGCGGAGGGCGGAGGTGTGCAGAGGGCCATTCCTGTCTCGTAAAGCGTCTCGCCTGATCAATCGGCTGTGAAAAGGGATCTGGGGTTAGCTCCCCGCACACGAGACACTACCTCGAAGAGTGTGGCAGAACCCACTCCGACCGCGGGATTCTCCGACCCACTCCGGCACATTTTTCGGTAACCGCTTAGTAGATCTGAGTAAAGTATTAGTGAACGAACGGTCCGTCCGCACCCATCGCGTAGCTAGAGGGCCACTGTCCAGAAACCTCGACCCCACTGGACGGACCCCGATAGCGGCCTTTCCACGTACAACGTCGCGAGCGAATGGATATTCCCTTGCCTCGACGTTTTCTATACAAGTAATTCTCTTCAGAGATATTACTCAATAGTATATGTACGAATCGTTCACAGGCGCATTTATACTTGCTAGGTATCATCACATACATGTGATCGAGAGGTATATACATTATTTATATAATAGGGGTCTCTAAACGTACTTAGCGCCGTATTCTTTATACAGATATAATATCCCTGTGGAGGTGTATAAGGATCGTCGACGCGAAATAGCGGCCGCGACTGCTGCTGTATTTCGACTATTTTCGAACTTTTTGCGATGGCTTCTAGGGAGGGCGGCACAGTTATTCGTAGCTTCAACCTTCTACCAACGGCGGCCGGGAAAAGCGCACTGTTGGATTCCACTAAAGCGATGCCGTTCGGAACTGCCAGGACATAGCGACGGACTTTTCGCTAACCTCGAGTTTCGCGGCACAGCAAGCAAATGTGTTATTTCACGTGCAAGGTCCCTCGAGCCTAACGGTCAGATGCTCGGATATGCCAAGGCCGACAAAGAGTTGCATAGAGGTAGCAAGATTATCAATGTTTTTATTATTCCACACGCCAATGCCTACAAGCGACAGACAAACTCCAAGTATTGAGTAGTTGCTACCCAAGTGGACCATCTCGCCTACCTCCTCAGGGATATTACTTGTATGAAGGGTACCGTGGTGATGCTGCCGTCTAACAACTATATGTAGCTCTCGAAGGATTTAGTAGGTGATAGTACCTGGCATAGATTGATCAACACCGAAAAGAACCAGCCTAACAAAGTGATATCCCCGATACTAACATAGGATTGGATGACGACGCGTCTGACCAGGGAAATTACATGGTGTTAATATTGGGGTATTTTTGCCTGACGTGGGTCGGTAGTACATGGTGCAGGTGTAAGCCAAGCTGGACGCCCTGCCTATTTGCATCGGCGGCGCATGATGGCAATTGTCCAAATCAGGGTGCCTGAAAATGGCCAGCCCGACTCAACTGACACGGCCGGCAAGGGCTGTCGGATCAGCAACAGCTAATGTTGTTGCAGGGTCTAAGGCGCAGCGAGCACGGGCGTAGTTGAAGGGTCAGAGACACTTGCTCCTAATCCGTGTCCAAATTAACCTCGGGGTATTATTCACTTTCCGCAACCCTTGACAAACGAGTATGCCTGTCATCAAAAAGGCGAGCTCCATAATGGCCTCACTGACAACGACTCGTCACAACAACACGCCGTGATATTTCGTTGTTTTCTGGGGTGGCTCGTGGGGGCAGCCTTCTAGAATCAAAGATAGCTATCACTATCACTTTTTGGTTCGCTCATCAAGAGATGTACACAGGTGTCTCGCTTAGACATCGCAACCCATGCCTGGCCTTCCTACAGGCTACAGCCACAAGATGAAAGGGCGTCACAGCGGAGCATAGACATCGGGAACATCCAAACCAGATGGCCACCGGGCCTACAAAAGTCCCTCATGTGGATACGACGGGTTCGATTTCTAAGTTCAAGCGTGAGCAAGCAGTTTTTCCTATTTGTCTTTCTCTTTCTCCAGCCACCATGATACGTTGTGAGAGCCCTTCTGTCTGACCCTGGGATAGGTAGCGTGTGAGGTTACCCGATGCCCCCCGATCGCTGATGGCGATTTCTGATGGCGATTTCTGAACTATATGAGCAGTTTGACCTGTCTCTACAGGTACTCTGGGCGGCAAATAAGACGATGAAAGCGGTTGAGGTTACCAAGTAGAATAGCGAAGCGACCACGGGGACATGGAAGACAGATATGCTGATAGACTTCGTGGTGACGGCTAACGCTGTTCATCTATAACAACACAGAGGATGTTGTAAAGGTGTGCTGAGTAACAATGGGTTAATATAGCGTTTGCTAAGTGCGCCAATATCTAAGGCTGTTGAATAACGCTTATATACACAGAATCCGTCCCTACCTTCGACTTCATGAAGCCGAACGGAAGTCAAACCGGCGGTACTATAGGTGGTCACGAACAGTCACATACCTAAAAAACAGTAGCAAAGCAAAGGATTCTGAGAACGAACCCTAAAAGTTCATGCGTCTAGGGTGATTTTATGGGATGACCTCTCTATCACCAAGGCGGGAATTGGTTTCGTGGAACTATTTGTAAAACCAAGGTTTGGCAAGGCCATGTTTTCATACGTGGGCACGTGGGAATGACCCGTGACCCAGGTCGAATGCAGCCGCTCTATTGCGCATTTAGCCCAACCAACTTCCAACTTTATATACGATATATACCTATTTCCGTGCTAAGACCACACTCACTCGCTATTTACACGCCTTCCATGAGCCCGCGAGAGACCACTGTCACTGTAGGCAAAGTGTCAAGCTTAATTCGAGACCTGGGTATTGATCACGCGGCTGCATTTGCAGGTTCAGCCACCGAGCTTCTATCCACGGATATCGCGGCGAAGACGTACGCGGAGATGATCGATGGGATCCCTACAGCAGACACCTGGTATGCCTTCAACGGAAAACAACATGACATCATTAAGGCACACCACGAACTTTGTCCAGGAACGCTTGAACCTCGTGCATAGTAGAAAACGCTAGAAGACACAGACATCGTAAAAGTTGATCTGTAAGACGTGGGTAACAAAGGGGTGAGAGATAAAGAAGGGAAGAGGGCATCCTGACAAAGGGACTGACAACGCTGGAAGCAAGGATCAGGGACACCTACAGCTCGTCCCATCTTTACAGGGTAATAGGAATATATATCCAGAGTATAATTAGAGGATAAGGTCATTATCCCCCTCTTTCCTACCATTATACCTTCTAGGCTAGAAGAAGCAGTTTAGATAGATCTAAGGAAGTAAGCCTGCTTCTCTCTCGGAGTAGTAAATGCGTATCTATCCGTAATGGTGTTGTTGTTTAGTAGTATTAGGCAACCTTATGATCCCTATCGTAAGGATGGAGCTCCGGTACTATCTCCTAGCGAGTAATACGCGAAAACTACGGTACCGAGCGGGGTTATTTAGCGTTTCGCGTGGCGGTAGCTATACGTAACAATAAAGTCGGTGTATCTACAGCGTAGGTGGTACTATTGAAACTCACTGTATCCTATTTCGGCTCAGAGAGAGAGACCTATTCATCAGCGTGGGTGCTTGAGGTCCGGTGGTAACCTGAACTCAAGGCCTAGTGCACCGTGTACTCGAGTGGAATATCAGACCGTGTCCAACCGATGGTGACCATCATGTGAGATACGACTGGCTGCTTTGCACCAGTGAGTATGTGACGGCATCTTAGTTGTCACCATAACCTCTACTCGTGAGGATACTAATGACATTCCACCTTCAAGTTCTAATAATTTGGAGAAATGGTAGGCAGAAAATTCTGCAAGGCTAATACGGATACCTTCTCATAAGAAGATGCGGGAATATAATATCCTCATCATGTCCGTAACCCTTGGCGATCATCGGTTGTGTGGGGTTACTTAAGGGCTCCGGGGAATTACAATGGTATTATATACAATTACAAAGATATGTCTATCTACATCCGGCGTCTTGTACTGACGGTGAGGGGAGGTAAAAGCTAATACAACGTGTCATAGGTATAACACAGCCTCCCCTTCTGGATATGCATCATCTCCCTGACGGTAGACGTGGTCTTCACCGTCTGCCCAAAGTAGAACTCGTGGTCCAGCGTGACGTTGCCGCCGAACGAGTTGTCCCAGTCAAACTGGACGAGGGGACCGGAGATGTCCGTCTCGCGAGTCTCGAGGTTCCTCATCTGCCAGGACCACCAGGCGCGGTCGAGGTTCGTGTGGTGCACGTAGAAGAGAGGATCGGATGCTATGAATTGGTCGAGCGTTAGCTCACCAACATGTCGCGTGCAAGAGTGTTGACGGAGACGGCAGAGAATTGAACTTACGGCTCGCCCACTTATCGGTCATGTGGCCGTACAGCCCCCCAACGCCCCAGTGCCCACCAGCGTGGAATGTCGACTCCGTGACGTTGTCGAACCACCCGTGATCCACCTGGCTCAGCCCCTCCTCTACCGACGCGGGCCCGGACATGTTGGCAAAGTTCTCCGGCGCAAAGTCCCTCCTCACGCAGTGCGGGTTATACTCGGTGCCGTTCGCGGGCCCCATGTGCGTCTGCAGGCCCTTGAAGGGGCCGGTCTGGATGCAGCCCCCGCCGGTGCGGTCGACGACGTCCCAGGGGGGGTTGACGGGAAAGCCGGGTTCCGGGTGGGTGAAGTTCCCCGGGACCCAGTCGCCGTTGCCGCCGAAGCCGGACTCGGTGTCGAAGAGCGGGGAGTTGAAGAAGTCGTCGGCGTCGAGGACCCAGTCCCAGTAGGGCATGCCGCCTTCCCAGCCGCAGGTGTGGAGTTCTTTCTCGTAGAGGTGCATCATGAGGCGGTGGTAGGGGTAGAAGACGCCCTGGCGGGATGTCAGTGGACCGTCGACGGGTGGGAGGTGGGCCAGCGCTATAAAGTGGGTGGAACAGAGGGTCATGAACCTGGGGCCGAGGACTCGTTTAAAGCAAAAGATATAACGGCGACAGACATCGTGGGAGACATACAACAAAGTGGACATCGTCAGCCTGAATAATGTGCGTCCCGAGGAAGTCCTCAAAGCGGTTCGTGACGCCAGGCACGTCGTTCGTCGAGGTCTGCGCCGGCTTGTCCATCAGGCACTTGACGGCCTCGATATACTTGACGCGATCATCGGTGCTTAGAGATCGCCTATCAGAGAGTGTCAGCTCCCATAATGGTTTCCCACGTCGCGACCACCTCTGTCCCATCAAGTATGTGACTGGGACGCGCCACGATAACGTGGATGGAGTCAGCTTATGCTGGGAACTTGGGTGTGGACTAACCATTCCCGCCTCACCAGCGGGTTCTTGCATGCGCTCTGGCAGGAGGCTAGAGTCAGGGCGGGAAACGTAAGCCCGAGGAGAGGAAGGAGGCGCATCGTCTCGAAAGATCTCCGTCACAAGTACCCTAGAAAAAAGGAACAAAGGGCCGAAGGGTATTTTGAGGATATTTGTCACTGCCAGAAAATTGACAAAGACGTGGCGAAGGGATAGTGTGGGAATTACTCAGTAGGAATACCGGCGAATTACTTTTTTATGTTCACCGCCGTGTCAACCCTGCAGCTGGCTTTTCGAGCGCCAAGGGACCGATCGTGGGACTGCATAAAACTAAACGCATGCGTGGCTTCTGGAAAGGGATACTGGCCCGTGGTAAATTACCTTCGGATACCCATCGCCGGGGCCTGGAAGGGACAGGAGGTGCAGTTTGCGGGCAGGGATGGCCCCGGGACCCCACGCAGTATCCGGCCGCGGCTTGTGTGGAGCCCGTGGGTCGGGATCCGGATAGCAAAAGAACTTCCGGTTAGATTTAAGCGGGGATTTAGGCGGGATCCGTGTGCAGGTTACGTTGCATTGCTGCGGCAGCCTGCTTCGTACGAAGAATCTTGCGTTCTCGAGCGGTCCTTCACCGGCTGCTGTTACCGAGTACTCGGCCGTCATGTAGGACTCGGTGGAGAGGGATCGTTGGCAACCCGATTCTCACCGACAGACGGCTGCCAGACGTGGTCACTCGACGTGGGGCGCATAACCAATCATCCGCGTACCCCGTAATACTCAGCAGCCACCTTTGATTGTGCGGAGTACGAGTACGAACCAACACATTGTACCCACATCACGCTAATGCCCACCACGATCCTTGCTCTCACAAGGCGCAGGTCCCACTGACTAGTTCGGGCCCGCACCCGAACCAAGCAGAAGAAAGGGTGTGATTCGTTGACAGAGACGGAGCTAAAGACCGGTAACAGGCCCAGTCCATGTCGATCACGGAAAAGGGCCGTGAAGGCCGAGTAGGATCATGGTCCACGCACCTACTAAATCTGGAGGAACGTGCTTCAAGATACGAGGGTGCAGGGCCTTTGCACTTTATAGAGGCCAGATGACTCTGAAAAACAAGGGAAGTCGTTTGTGTGGGATGAGGGAAAACTCGCATTACACATATATGTGGGAAATATTCTAGTTTTCCAGCATTGCCTATCATTACAGGTACAGTGTTTCTCTGTAATATCGACAGTAAATGTCTGCAGAGCAGAGTCACGATGATCTCGCTGATTAGGGAACATAGCCAAATAGTCCTAGTAGAACGCATTAAGCACGGTGTTAATTCCATGCTCTCCCTTCACTCGAGTCAGATGACCGCCCCCCATGGACATTAACCCTCGACTCGCCATCCCCCTTCGTAAACCCATTGGGTCCCCTCGTCCCAAGCGGAATCTCGTCCGAATTTGCCGCTCCGTCCCTCGACTCGGGGACTTCAGTCCAGTTCCCAGGGGGTCCAGCAGCGAACGTATCCCGCCGCGAGTTCGCCGCGTAGCCCGGGCTATAGTTGACCCCGTAGCTCACACCAGGGCCAGAGTCCGTGATCGTGACCCCGAACCGCTGCAGCGTCCTTTGCAAAAGCGGCTTCAGATACGGCGCCGAGGCGACGATTATTGCGATGAGTTGCTCCAGCATGGTCCAGGTGTTGATGCGCACGAGGCGCTCCCATGAGTCGTCCACAGCGTTGTAGTCCTTGACAAGCATAGCCTTGACAATGGACGCCGCGGCCGCGATGGTCCCGAGGCCCATTAGCGCCCCAATGAGCAGCTTTTCGCGGAGGGGGCGGCGGAGCTTCCAGAGGAATGCGAGCGGCGCCAATGACAGAAGGATGTCGGTACTGATGTTGACCGCTGACCCGACGTTGGAGGCGGTGACAATAGCTGACCCTGGGAGGCAGGAACCGCCGTCTTCGAGGACGGATGGGTCCCAGGCCGCCTCGAGGGGCCTGCACTGGAGCATGATGAAGAAGGTATTGCCGATGCCGTAGGCTGTTATGATGGCGATCATGGACCAGCAGAAGATGCGCCACCAGAGGGCCTGGTTCTGGATCTTGAGAAGGAGTAGGGCGATGGAGCACTTTATGAACATCATTGCTATGCCCCAGATCGGTATCGCGAGGAAGGAATATTTTTCCGCGGCATAGACTGCTTCTGAGGAGAGGACGCCCGATTGTAGTTTCACTCGTAGTACTGTGAATCCGAAGTCGACGACGGTGAGAGCCTGTTGTGCGGATGTGTTAGCTGGAGAGGGTCGGAAGAAGGAGGGTGCGGCAAGGCGACGACATACGACTCCCAGGGTGACGGTGTAGTCCTCCGCTCCAACCCTCCATGCGGGCTTCATGCGGTGCCACATCCGGACGAGGTAGATGAGTACGCCCAGAGTCAGGAGCGGGATGCAGACGCCGATGTGGACGCGCGAGGCATGGGCGGCCGCCTCGGACACCGTGACGGGTTCCATTGTGTTACCGAATCCGAGTGCGGTCCTCGGTCGCGATCACAATACCGTTGCGGCGTCGACCGAGTGGAGTTCGTGAGGGAGGAGATCGGGCCCCCTCACTAGAGCGGGCGATCGGGGGCAGAGGAGATAATAAGTGTTCCGCCTGGACCATGACAGTTGTGACGGAGGGACGAAGGAGGAGAGTGAGCATTTCTGTAAACCGGACAAACTCCTGCAATGTGCGGAAACTAGAAAGTACATATTCTCGGCGGAAACCCGAATTGCTAGGAACATAAGCTTAAATCCCGACCCAGCTGTGCACGACTCGCATAATGTCCTCCCATGGCGTGGAGTGGATCGTCGTGTGCATGAGAGCGAACAACCAACAGAGATCGTGCTGACTCCTTGCGGCATACTTTTCTACTGGGATTCGGATGTTCAATTTGCATGTCGCAGGCATGATGCTTGCCAACGGTCCCAGATACGACGTCTCCATGCGTCTGGTGGCATCCATTCTCGCAGTAGCAGCCCGTGCGATATTCAGAGATGTGACCGCGATCCGGGATACCCCGATCATCCCAGGCCCTTGGGTTAGACTGCTTATGGAAGGACGTGGGGAAAGCGGATTGTTCCCTCACATCCAGCCGGTGACCAAAACTAACGCGGGTCCTGTGTTTGGAGCTTATACCAAGAAGGGGAAGCCCAGCTGGTCGAGAACCTCCTTCGAAGGAAAGATCGTCGGATAGAGCTCTGGAACGGATCCCTGCCGGGACCACTTCCCGGCCCATCCGCGTCGACGCCAAGGGATCGACATCGTAGTTCCCCACCGCAGGGACCCAGACTCGCACACAGCACATCCAACCAGCAGCCCAGCCTGCGTACCTCTGCAGAGTTTTACGGCCAGGGGTTTATTGGGGACGACGTAATCCTATGAGGGAAGTCTTTGGTAAGTGTCTTCTTAGTGTATTACTACGTACATGCTCCTTCTCCTGGAGCAACACAGTCAAGGCCGTTGGTGGAACAGAATGGCATCACGCGTCCTTCCTATACTCGTGGATTCATGTTTAGATTGAGGAGCGCTCCCAGAACGGCTACCTTAGACGTTTGGTCGGGTGGCACGGCCCCAGCGGGCACTAGTCCTAGGCCTCGGAGCTCAGGGCAGCACCCAACTTTATCGCGGTTAAAGCCTTCGTTTCGGAAGCTACCGCGAAAACTTGGGACAGGGAACCCAAATCCACGCAGGTGGGGGACAAAGAAGTGGCGCCGGGGGAGAGGCGCAACCCCACGTGCGTGCAGTAGTGAGCTTTCCGTCTAAGATTAGCAGTGGAGTATGATCTACACAAGGATGAATTCTTCGTGTCTGCGCAGTCCGCGTATGGTGCAGGGCGGTGGGGATGGGTCGAACGATTTCGTACTCCACAAGGATGTCTTCGCGGGCGGGGGAGGAATCCGACTGGTTAGAATGCGAGAAGCAATCTGCAGACATAACCCGGTCTCTGGAATTTGTTGCCCGCGATACATTACCGACTATGACCGGATACAAAACTGAGAGGCTCATGAACGAGGTCCCGCTTATCTGCGAGGAGGCCATAGCCGCCATGCTCTCCGCTCTCGACAACCTTGACATCTTTCCCTCGTCATCGCAAAAGCCGAGCCGCGCTGCTGCCTCGTCACCTTCAAGGGTACCAGCGGGATGTGCGAGGACTTCTCGCCACCGCCGCCGTTTCGCTGTCCGAGATATATTGCCCGTTGAAAGGTCCTCAACGCAATGCGACGAATTCTGAAACTCGCTGTGAGAGGTTAAATCCTGATGAACCACTGTGAATAGCCGGTGTGCAAGGGCCGGTTCCGCCAGGAGGGCTGTTGGTTCGAGTATCCGTGCGAATGTTCGGGGCTGATCTGGCGACGCAGGGTCCAGGCCACATCAGGTCGATGGGCCGCCGATCCCTACTTATACAAGAACTGAGTCGCAACTTTCCCTTCCACGTGGCGGGGAGTGTCCGAGTGTCCGAGTGTCCGACCATCTCTTTGCGACAGTGTCTTCTTCGGGCCGGGCTGACGATCCGGCAGCTTTTGAGCCGAACGGCTTGTAGCGAATTTCGATTACCCCACTGTAAGTAGCGCGGGTCGAGTAGGAAAGCTCAGGCTTGGGCATGGCTCGCGCTCGATATACTGTAGCTCGAGGATGCATGGCGAGGCTTTCGAAAGTCTTCCAAAAGCAGGGTCGTTGACGAGCCAGGGCTGCTGCCATTACAGTCACCAGCTACAGCACTATTTGTACACGTCTTCGCATCTCCTTCATCTTCTTTAACATCCGTCCAGACGAATCACACCGGTCTCCGTTAAACATAACTAATTCGCTGCACCTTCGATACCCCAACTTTTAAATCTGACTAATAATAGTATATAACAAGGCACCTTTGCGATCGTGTGGTTACCGAGATGATTCCCGCTTTCGAGCGCTCACTGATACGTCGCGCACTCGAGGAGCCTATTAAGGGTGATCTTCCGAGAACATGAAGGACTCCAGAAATCTTTCCATTATAAGCACAGCCCTCCAAACCAACCAAACAATTCCCGCAGCAAGCCGCGACAGGGACAAGGCCGTCCCCCGCCATCCCCGTCATACCCGATGGTATCGTCTTATGGTGGAAGTAAGCTCGGGGGAGTATTTCGAAATTTGGAAATAAGAACAAAGAAGAAAAAGGATCGGCCCCTTATATCCCTTCCTCTGCCTCAGCTAACCCCCTATGATCACTTGACTCCGACTTTGAGTAACCACGGGTCTGCATCGACCGCAGCCCGCACGTTCCCGGACGTCAATCCTTTGACATCCCATCTCGACCGGACAAACCGGCGGTGGAGAAAGCCTGCCTCGGGCGTCCCCCCACACAGCAAAGCCGCCGGGAACGTTTTCTACAAAGGAAATAGATGTGATAAGATTAGCTGCACGTCAAGCCTCTCGGTTAGGAAAGGCACGGAAGGATGGAACGAAATAGCCTGCATCTTATCCTCTCGTGTATCACGTGCAATGTGATGAACTATCGACCTGATATATTATACTGTACTTGAACCTGCGGTCGTCTGAGTCCTCCTCTGGCAAGCAGATAGCATGTGTAACTTCGTACATGGCTTCAAAGGCGACTCCGGGACACTTTAGACGATGACAACCGTCACCAGCCTGGAGACACACCCACTCCTAGCCAGGTTGAAGACTACACGCACGCCTGGCACAAGGAGGAGCTCCGTGGCCTGGAAACCAGCTTGAAAGTCATGAGAATGCTCCCCTTCCTTTTTAGCCCACTTCCACCTACTACCACCTTCCGCGACATTGTCGGCTCCCCGATGGCCGATCTGACGGAGACATCCCGCTTCAGGCACGAGCCACTGCCCCATGCCCAGAGTCAGCATGTGGTCTGGTTTGAGGGCGCTGCAACTCGACTCGTGCTCGCTTTTGTCAGATGCTCGGTCCAAGCCAATAAGATTAGGGCTGAATCGTACTTCCTATCCGGGAAAGCTCCAGCCGGAAGGATTGCGGGTGGGTGTTGTAACATGGCAACATCCTTCCCAGCGAACCACCTCCATGCAAGCGATGCACGCTGCTTCTCTTCCTTGCGTCATAACGTCAGCTTATACATGTTTCTTGGCCGCGGATCATACGCCAACGTAGGCAGGACAAACGCGGGGTTCATGCGTAGAGTTCGCTATAAATAGGGGGCCAAAGCAGATACCTTAGCTGGTGCAACGGCGACGCACACGCTAGGCAAAGGTGTGGTCGAAATGCAGTGATGTAAGGTATCTCAAAACGACAACACACGAGATCGTGCTATCTAGTACGTTTAATGTGATTTCCCATCGCTCTGAGGGCAGCGTCTCCCCCTCCCTCTCCCCCCCCCCTCCCCGTGTTCCGCATGAATATTAGCTCGTAAAGCAGTCCAAAGGATTGCCAAGACATCCTTCTTCACTCACCAATGTCACACAGTCTGAGGCGCAGTCCGGACGAATCTGAACATCCCGCGGAACTCTATCGCTCGCATACGGACTTGGCACTGTATCTCATTGGCATGGCGGCCAAGTAGTACCAATCACAGGAAGGTTAACCGATAACTCGGAATCCTAGATCCGGCAGATTCCTACCCAGTGGGGTGGGAAATCGAGTCAAACCACGTCATCGCTTACCCAGCCCGGGCTATATCAATCTTGCCCATCTCGGATTCGAGGGATTTTTTTCTTGCTAAAATTGCGGTCCATTTCATAGTCGTTCATTGTTTCGGAAAACTCCGTTTCGTCCGCATAAAGAGCCTCGGGTTCTCCACCAGCAATGGGCGGTGTTTACAACCAGGTCTCTAATGACCTTAAGGAGGTGGACGTGGTAATTGTGGGGGGTAAGTGACCGTTATGTCTCCGCATCGTACAGCCCAGAGGTTAACCCCCCCCTAGGCGGTACGGCGGGCTGTGTCGTAGCGGCGAGACTCAGCGATGTAGACCCGAAACTCTCCATCTTGGTTGTGGAAAGAGGTAGCAACAACTGGAAGGACCCCACGGTCACCAATCCGCTCTTTTTCATGCAAAACATCCTCGAGCTTGGCGAGCCCAAGCCGCGGATGATGTTCTACCAGGGAAAGAATGAGCCCAACCTCGCCAACAGGGCCCTTGCCATTCCTACCGGAAGCATACTCGGCGGCGGCTCATCAATAAACATGCTCACGTACACGCGACCTCAGAGAGAGGACTTGGATGGCTGGAACATGCCGGGATGGTCGGCCGATGATATGTTGCCGTACATGAAAAAGGTACAGCGTATGTCGCCGATCCGCTGTCTCTCTTCTAATCTGGCCTGCTAGTTCGAAACGTACCACGGCCCCGGTTCAAGCGACGTTCATGGCACTGACGGGCCCATCCACATTTCCGCGAGCTCATTTGGTCCGACCCGACTTCAGGCGCAATTTATTGAATCTGCTGCGAAGGTAGGAATTCCGGAATCCGTCGACCTGCAAAGCCTGGACTCCAACCACGCCGTGCAGCGGAACCTCCTCTACACTAGCCCAGATGGGACCCGGCAGGATGCCGCCCACGCCTACTTACACCCTCGACTCTGGGACAGTAAGCACTCTAATTTACATGTGCTCGTCGAGCACGAGGTACTGCGAGTTCTATTCGAGAACAAGAGGGCCACCGGCGTCGAGGTACGCGGTACACCAGACGTCCAAAACGGTACCGGAGTCCATACGATCAAAGCCAGAAAGATGGTCATTGCGTCCTCTGGGGCTCTTGGCACTCCGCTCTTGCTTGAGCGCTCGGGCATCGGCGACAAGAAAGTGCTTGACCGCTCCGGCGTCAGCCTTGTCGCAGAGCTGCCTGGCGTCGGGGAGGGACTCCAGGACCACAACTCCCTTCTGGCTGGATACTACACCAGCCTGCAACCGGGCGAGACAGTTGACGATCTCGTAAGTGGCAAGGCCACTTTTCAGCAGCTCCTACAACAGAAGGACAAGATGCTCGCGTGGAACGCAGCCGAGGTCACAGGACAGATCCGCCCGACTGACGAGGAGATTGATGATCTCTTGAGCCCCGACGCCCGAACGCTCTGGGATCGCGACTTCAAGGGTGTCCCAAACAAACCGGTTGCCATGATCGCGACCGCAAACTGGTGAGTTGAATTATAGAAAAATCCACAAACACATCGTCAATCGTCTTAACCGATTCAGTTTTGTTGCCCCGATCCCCGAGTCCGACAAGGATGAGCGGTTCCTAACCCTCTCCACCTTCCTCCTCTACCCTTACGCCCGCGGCCACATCCACGTCAAAGGCCCGACTCCCGAGCACGGGATCGACCTAGCAACGGGCATACTGGGCGGCGAGGACGAGTTCGATCTCTCCATGGCTATGTGGGCGTACAAGAAGCAGCGGGAGATCGCGCGGCGCCTGGAAGTCTACCGTGGCGAGACCGCCCTTTTGTGCCCCCCATTTGCCGAGGACTCGGATGCCGTTTGCAAGAAGCGGGACGGGCCGCTGCCGCCTGACGTCATAAATATAGAATATACTGGAGCGGACGACGCGGTGCTTAAGAAATGGATTAGGGGTACGGTTGGGCATTGCTGGCATGAGATGGGGTCGTGCAAGATGGCACTGAAAGAGGACGGCGGGGTTGTCGATGAGAATCTCAGTGTCCATGGCGTTGAGTCGCTCAGGGTTGCCGATTTGAGCGTTGTGCCCGTGAATATGGCGGCAAACACGGCTAACATGGCGTTTACCATCGGCGAGAAGGCTGCAGATATCTTTGCTAAGGACCTCGGGTACGTCATATGAAGCTGAGAGAGAAGCAGACGCAGGTTCAGTTCACCTAAACCACAATACCATTTGAAGGTATCTAGTCTTAATGTCTCCTGTCTGTTGGAGCTAGCCCGGAGATGACATTTATCGAGCCGTTTCCACGTGCGGTCTTACAGTGTTCTTAACCCATCTTCGCTCTAACAGTCAGGTCTCTCAGCACTGGGACCTATGGGAACTGCTCCAGTCTTGAAGTCTTTACGGCCGCGTCTCTGGCACAACAAGCGTCGAAAAGTTCCAAGTCTTGCCACCATCCGAGGTCGACATCTCACCGCCCGTCGCTCCGTATTCCCAACCCCCGTTACGGCCAAAGCTCTCATCCGGCTGGTTGAGTGTGATAGAGATATCTTCCCAGCCTATGTCTGTCCTTAGTCACCGCTTGCTTCATTCGTCGTGGGTGGAATGGGGGGAACGTACTATGCTCTGGAGCGGGGGCACAACTGCCCGCCGCGCATTCTGTCGAGACGTAAAAGATCGTCCCGCGCTGCCCTTGGCCTGATATGACACCGTTAGTTCTGTAACCTGAGAGATATCCCTTTCCCCGACCGCCCCAACATACTGGTTGTGAGCTCCGAGACAAGCTCGTCGTTGATATACATCGTCTGGTCCCATGAGTCCGTTTCGGCGTTGAGCTTATCTACAGAGTACGTCAGTTGCATCCCAGATGAAGTAAATGTCAGATTCCACGTACAATGCGTCTTTATTCGGGCCCCGGGAGAGGCCGTCGCCGTAGCACCGGCCTCGGCACTTCCTGTGGCTGCTCAGCAGAACATGTTAGTGTCCCATTGCCAAGCGGCGGACTTGGATCGTCAACAGGAACGTACCTCCGTAAACATATGCGAAGTTACACCAACTCTCTCCGAGGTTCTGGCAATACCCCCTGCAAGGTTTGTTGGCCGCGCGAGTACGCACATTACGATTGAATATTCTTACATTCCCTCTGGGGAATTCTGCGTGACTCCTTGAAGAAAGTCTTGCTGATCTAGCATAATTGCGCTCCACAAGGCGATATCCCCGGTGATGGGGTTAGGAATGTTTCCAACGACAAGCGTGGCGACTGCTTCCTCGATGAAGTTGCCGTTAGGAAAAAACAGGCTAACAATATCGACGTTGGCATAGCTGGGAGATATGAGTGCCAACAAGGCGGCAACGGCTGTATAGGTCTTCATCTTAGCGCTGAGGTGATTCCCGTACGAACTCGGAGGAGTGGCCTGGAAGAAGACGATGATAAAGTAGGGTGTATTAAAGATTATCCCAAGCTGAAGTATTTGTTTATATGGCAGAGAGTACGAACTCCATAGGGAGGGATCACGGGAACCCCATGTCTTTTGAGTCTGATATAAATAGGTGTCTCCGCATTTACCTATCTATGCCCTCATACTAATTGGTCGATTATCGTATATTAAACTCCTAACCTAGGAATATCGGCCGAATTTAATATAAGGGGAGCAATTCTCCACCACATTCCGATGTTGATGTTATTGGCGGAAACGTCGGTCGTAATATAGCGGGCAATGCTAGTGTCGGAAATGAGTTCCTGTTTAGTGGTTTGAAGCGGCTAATTCCGTTCGGAGGGAAGCGAAACGACAGCATGGACCCTGGGTTTCAGTCGCGTGGGGCTGAGTACTGAGAGTGCAGTTATACGAGTATCCACAAGGCGAGTCGTCCACACTCTTGCTCCTACTGTAATCATCATGATGGGGCACGCCGTACAAATCGTCGCCCTATGCGGGGCGGACTTGGGATCTTATTGGGCCGAACATGCTAGTGCCCGTTTCGCGCGCCAGGGTGGCTAGACAGAGCTGAGGAAATATTATAGATCAACATTGAATGCTCTATTCACTGTGGATTACAGAAAGTGGGTTCTAGTCATTTCGTCAAGACCGACCTCCCGGGAAACCTCGAGAGAAAATACTCGGCCCCTTCATTCCCTCGCGGCAAGGAAATTCGCGAGAAACTAAACTGCCGGGAGAGTCAAACCTAGGACCGCCCACACATTATCGTCGACAAGCCGTTGCCAAGCGTCAAAGACCATGTCCAGCAGCAAGTACGGCTCGGAGTGGACGTCGGCCTAGTCGGCAGAGCGGTACAGGCGGTTCATTGCAATCCACAATGTTGGCGGCGGCTCGAGGCAAATGAAGGTAACGCGGTGGCGCTCGCCCAATATCTCCGGCCTCCCTTTCAGGACCACACCCGATCTAGCCCATCCAGACCCATGGATGGGTTCACCAGAAGGGACGAGTCCCATGAGGTGCATCCACAATACTGTTTGAAAATGAGCAGGTATTTTATAACAAGACTAGCAGATCTGCTTACCGCATTTCCCGTCCAGCCGCCTTTAGAGTCAAACCAAATGGGTTACTGACTACACAGGCTTTGTTATAAACTCGTCGGGCATTTCGCAGTGCTCGTTCACCTGCTAGATGCTGCAAAAATGTTGGGGTGTGGTTCTGGGGCCGTTCTGAAACGTTCGATTGTTAGCAGGAATGCTAATATTCAGGGAGTTGAATTGATACTATACCAGGGGCTGCGAAAGTAGGCAATTGCATGATGGTCAGATCCGACCAGTGATGTTGGTTCACCTCGTCCAATGCATGCAAGCCGGATATCGTCGGCGTGTTTCCTGCAGCGTCACATTTTCATTAACGATCGGGCCAGGTATTCGGCCATGCATACACCCCCGCGCCGCCCCCCATCCCCCTCACCCATGCGTGAATGGTTGCTTTTATTCATCAGGCTGTGGGATACGCCCACCTAGTCGCCACTTCAATACATGAACGGGGCCACGGAAGTCAAACACAGAGGCTCCATCGTGCTGAGAGTGGCTATCGGCTGCCCCGCCTGGAAATAAGTGACAGCCACCTCCATGCCGGCCCATTGTCTCCTACCACGCAGTGTAGTATCCGACGAAACCTGGGCCGTACAACCCCCACATGTAGTGTAACTAATGACGACCGTCTGCTTGCAGATGCCTCCCTTCCAAGTCCGGCAACCGGAGGCACTCGCTGCCTCAATTTTGGAGCTTTCTTTAGTGAAGGGCCAATAATCCGCTTCTGGACCCGTCGTTCTGTTTGAGGCTATGATTTGTTGGTCAAACCCCTTCTCTTCCCCGCACGTCGCTGAGGTCCCAGCTGATGTGGTGAACGAGGATTAAAGAGAAGGCGGTGACGCACCTGAATTTGGGCCTCTAAAACTGAAAGCTTTTTGTACACACGTTTGAGTGCGGGATCGAAGTCTTATTCGCCCGCAGAGTGCACATCGGACGGTTTGGCGGGTTATCAGATCGGCCTTCTTTCGGGGAATTGGTTCCTTGGCACGGGTAGTAGACGGGTGAGTTGTCTATGTAATGGTTAGATGATAGAAATATGGTCAACTAGTGCACGGTACAGAATGAGGGGAATAATATGTTGGCTCAAGGGTATGTGACTTTGGGCCGAAAGCAAGCAAGCTCCGATGTTTGCGTAAAACATGAAAGCTCTCTCTGTTCCACAGGATCCGAACTCCGGCGCCCGAAGTCAAGTGCCCGCATACCCCGTAGGGCCAGGGAGGCCCTAATCGAAAAGAACAAGCATTATCTTGTGCTAAGAAGCATCACCGAGTCGAACCCCTCTTGTCTTGATCATGTCCTACCTAAGCAGCAAAAGCCGCCATTCTATGCGGAGACCCCACCTTTTACCCGAAGATCTGCGATCAATGGAACATGGCGAACGTGGGGGACGAGCCAGAAGTGGAAGCTTTAACCATGCCTTGGCTGCTTTCAATGACGTTAAAACAGCCTGGTGGTTATTCCTTCCATTTATAGGTTTAAAATCTCACTTATACCTCATTTTTGGCGATTTATCAGTCAAAAAACCTACTGCACGGTCAATCATGTCTAGATCTAGTATGGCTGCGTACTCGGCCTTTTCCGTGACTAAATGAACGGTAAGGTCGTCTAGAGGTCTGTAGCGGAGCTTGTGCTAAAGTATAAAGGGCGAATATGATGGCTTACTCCGTCATCCAGATATCCAGTCCATGTCACTTCAACCGGGTACACACCTGCTCCCGATTTACGATGCGTCTCCTTTCAGCCCTCGGTTTTCTTGCGCTTCCGCTCTGCTGGACGGGAGTTGCAGCTGACAGCTCCTCCCAACCTGCCGCCGCGCCGGACCTGAACAAGCTGCAGTACATCCCGGACAGCCACAAGCCGCGAGTCTTCGTGATCACGGATATCCTCAATGAACCAGATGATCAGCAGTCTGTCGTGCGCTATCTGCTCTACTCGAACGAGTTCGACACGAGGGCTATTTGCGCTACGACGTCAACATGGCTCCGGGACAAGCCTCGGCCGGAGGCGATTCAGAAAATCGTCCAGGCCTACGGGGAGGTCGTCGATAACCTCAACAAGCACGTTCATCCACAGAACCAGTACCCTTCAGTTGAGAAGGTGCTCTCACTGATTACTTCCGGCCCCGCTGTAAGCCGACATTCTCTTTCCCTTTGGCATTCCCGCATTGAGAACCAGCTCCACTCACGTCTAAAATAGGCATACGGAAAGGAAGCCTTCTCTCAGGATCTCAGTGACGGCTCAGCCCTGCTAATCGAGCGTCTCCGGGAGTCCACTGACCCCCTGTGGGTTCTAATCTGGGGCGGCTCCAACACCCTCGCCCAAGCTCTCAAACACATGAACGAGAACCTCTCTGAGGCCGAGTTCGCCATCCTCCGTTCAAGGATCCGAGTTTACGCCATCTCTGATCAGGACGACACTGGCGAATGGATCCGAAACAACTGGCCTGATATCTTCTACATCGCCTCCATCCACGCTTTCAGCAACTACGCGGTCGCCACCTGGACGGGTATGTGGGAGGGACTGCAGCACCTCTCCGTCGAGAAGGTCAGCATGCCTTGGATCTTTGAGTACATCAAGATGGGACCCCTGGGAGAGCGCTACCCGAGCCGCCCTGTCGGTGCGGAGGGCGACACTCCGTCCTTCCTCTACCTCATCAACAACGGTCTCGGTGTCCCTGAGTACCCGACCTATGGCAGCTGGGGCGGGCGCTGGGGTCCTACGAATGAAGGGGGGAAGCACTTCAGCGATGCTATCGAGATTTTTTACCTGCAAGGTGGAAAAAACGAGACGAATAGCCAGGTTAGCTGCGCGAGGTGGCGCGACCACTTCCAGAATGACATGGCTACGAGGATGCAGTGGAGCATCAGCGCGGACTACTCCAACGGAACTCATCCTCCCGTCCCGCGCGTCAACGGAACGACTGGCCCATCACCTCTCCGTCTGCACAACCTTCCCGGAGCCGAAATCGTCCTGGATGCCAGTGAAACATACGACCCGGATCACCCGGCTGACTCGAGCCAGCTTGAGTTCGAGTGGTTCCAGTATCGGGAATCGGACTTCTTGGCGCGTCCGGAACCGGATGACAGGCGCATACTGAAGCTTGAAGGTCTCGGCGCCAGGGCGGAGACACCGGATCTGACGAAGCCTAACGATGAGGGATTTCTCCGCTTCGTGAAAGGAGATGCAGTCCGGGTTTCTGTGCCGAATGAGGAGGCGGCGTACGAGTACCACCTGATTTTGAAGGTCACGTCAAATAACCATCCTGAGCTTCCCGTCCGTCGCTATCTTCGGGTGTTGATCCTGGCGAGCACTGACCGGATCCATCCTGATGAGTGCTGCAACGCTATGGTTGTGCCGGAGCCGGTGGCGCAGGAGTGGGAGTGATAGGCGAAACGATTGGCAATGGGCTCGGTAGCGGTGCGGGCAGAATTGCCTTGATGAAACTCGGTAGACTTTGGTATTCAACCTCATGAATGATTCGATTATCTGTAGTTGTGAAATGGTAAAACCTGGCGCATGACCTTTGTTGATTCTCGGCATTCTGATTGTGGTTTAGCTCTTGCAGCCTCCTGTAATACTGTGACCAAGACTGAGAGGTCGACTCGATAGGAACAAGCCAACGACGAAATTGACAAGGTGTAGGATCCAGGCCGGACCCTAGGTGAGGGTCGCCTCTATATCTACCGTGAACGCATCTCGACGGGGGTCTCAATTTTCGGATGCCCGATGAAACAGTAAAGCCGCCACTCAGGGAGCTATTTGCTTCATCACTCAACTTCCTGGCGCCCACATCCCGCATAAGGGCGTCCTCGTTCCATTCTAGTTTCTACCGTTTGCGAGAGCTTTCTGCCCTGACAGGACCTGCTGGCAGGTGGCCATAATGTACCTTCACAGACGAATCAAGTGATGCACCGGGCACAGAGCCAAAGACGTTCGACTATCAAGCCCAGCCCAACGCTGATCCTTTAGGCTGCAATCGACAACCCCGCTTCAGCCCACTTTCATCCCAGCCTCGGCCTTGAACCTGTGAACTTTTTATACACTACACGGCAACGTCAAGTTAGACCCACTTCTCCACCACTACACGCCCCCGACAATGGCACCACATGGAATTCAATACCAACACTACATCCCTCGCTTCATCCTGAGGCCGTTTACACACGTACAAGTTAAAACAAGGAGGCAAGTATGTCATTATATTATGAATAACATCACTCACTAACGAATGCGTAGGTCCTGCACAGATGGTCTTCTCCATGTATTTGACCTACCCAGTGGACAATTTCGCCTTGGAGAAGTGGGGAGGACTTGTGGCGCACAAAATCTTTACTACGACGGGAGCAACGACGATCCAATGAGAATCGAACATCTCTTCAGCAAGCTAGAGTCCAAAACTAGCATGATATTTGAGAAGATCAAAACCGCCGTAACCGAAGGGCTCGACCACATCGACATTTTTGAAAAGGATATTCATATTCTATTCAAGTTCATAAACCTTTCCCATAGACGCTCCGTGCAGTACCAGGAGGAGCTGAACAGCCCTTATCGTGAGAATGATTTCATGTTTCAACAGCTGCTTGAAGCCTCGAAGAAGCGTGGCGGGACTGGCGATCCGGACCGATTCTGGCTCAACGACTTGTTCTACCTCCTTGAGACTAGCCATGAGGATCTACTGTCAGATGCTGAAAAGGCTGAGGAGACCTGTTCCGCAGACACCTATAGGCACTTCACAGAGAGCTATGCCCTTCAGGTCTGGAAAGCAGCTAATGGCTGCGAGTTCTTCCTCAACGACCGCCTGGTTGATTTGAGGGCGATACAAAGTCTTTCTTGGGAACAGAGGTGAAAGAGACAGGGTCTCAACTTATATCAATGACTACGGAGGACCTGATCCATCTAGTCCTTCCCATCAGCCCGGAAGTCGCTATCATCTTTTGCAATGAATCACGATGCTGGGAATCACCTTTCGCTGAGAGCATGCATCGGCTCAAGATTCCGTACCCCGAGAACAGCCTGTTGAAAAACGCGCCACATAAAGGTATCGTCAATATCCACGTACCAAGACAAAAAAGGGGCAGGAAGACCTATCCTGCGACGGTAGCGTGGCGAGTAAGCATCGGCACCCTGTCTCGACACCACCATCGAATTATCACATCTTACTCGCTTAGCCATGCTCAGTCATTCATTCTAGTCCGAAGCCGGGGGCGATTTGAGAGAGCAAAAAGAGAATTGGACGTGTTTAATAGGGAGAGAACGGAAATATGGAAGAGCCGCGGAGTTCGGGTTGACTGGCGATATGCCCAGCAGCAGCACCATGAAGACGTTGCATGTCTCACCCATGCGCAAGTAACCGGAATAGTAGACGACCACATGTCTGCTCTCAAGGAAATTTCCAATATTGTTAACACCACACGCGAGGGTGTACAGAGGACTAAGGAAATGGCGCTCAAATCTTGGTTAGCAGTTCGCATGATGAAGCTATCCGCTGGCATCGTTACTTCCTCGCCGAAGTTACATGGCGAGTCCTCAAGTTTCAGCACCATGCACCCTTTCCTCAAAGCAATGTTCGAAGCTGCCTATCCCCCAAAACATCCGGACCATAAGGACCTTGTTGCCATGAACTTCGGCGAATTCTTCGACCATGGCATCGGCGAAGAAGCGTTTGCCCAGCTGTCTTTCGAAACCGAGAAGAAGATCTCAGATTTGGTCTGCGCAGATAACGCTCACGCCCTCTTCGAAGCCTCTAAAAAGAGATTTTCTTCTCCCCCAGACTCTTCGTCCCATCGGATTGATGGCCTAGGCGACATTTCCACCCATGAGGCAGAGTATTACCTTGAAAATCCCTCGTTCAAGTCTGTTGTTAGGGTGGCCGAGGGATTTGATGTACTGCAATGGATGTTTGAGGAACGACAAGATATTCTAGCAACCTTCATACGGCAGATGGCCGTGCCACTGGAAACTATGCAACCTCGCGTTTCTCGGATTCGTTTGAGACGAGTATAGTTTCAATATCGGCCTTCGACCCGGCTGCCAACAGCATTTAACTGGACACTGTACGTGAGAGTACAGTATGTCAAGCCTGATGTGGGAGGACTTATGGATGAGAGCTTGCTAAAAATGCCTTTATCTAAAACTTGCTTCAGCCTGACTCGACTCTTACGGCCCGTAGTGAACGAACGGTGCCCAATTCAGTGGCATCCTCATCTCCATGTCTCCCGATCTAGCTATCATGACTGCCTCCTTGAGCGCCACCGCCATGTCTCCATTGTTCCACCATGATTCGGCTTGCCCAAAAGGTAACGAACAGAACTCCGCTGCAACCTCCCTACGAACTCTGTCATTCGATGGCCATAGACAACCGCTCAAATTCGCCCCGCGCTGGGTGAGCCAGGGCGGATTGGAGCGGATGAGAGCGGAACCAAACAATATATTATAATTATAATGGACGAAAGGATATCCCAGCGCGACTAGTGTAAATATATGTTATCACCCTCGATTTATATCATTCTGGCTCTTCATTTTCACCTTATGCGACCTTAGAGCACCTGAACGATGAATACGACCAACATAATCGAGGAAATCTCTGGTACCCGATGAATGTTTCGCACAATCTAGGTGAGTACTTGGATTAAACTGTGGCGACCGCGGAAAAGAAATTCTAATATGCATAGCTAGATCACGGTGGACGAGTTACAATCGTTTGCAACAGTCAACTACAAACATCACGCGAACCTTTGCCTTCTGCGCGAACGCTCTGTGTAAAACATTCACCTCAAAGCCAATTCTATTTGACAGACAAAAAGTAGCGACACCTTAATAATGCTATTTTTTTCGTTGGAACCTCGTACTATGACGTACCACCCATAATCACGTTCATCGTCCCAAGTTCTTCGGCGCCTCTGTCGCCGGTCCCTCAGGTGTGACGTACGCCTTCGTCAGCCCCCCGTCAACCACAAAGTCCGTCGCGTTGACGAAGCTGCTCTCGTCCGTAGCCAGGAACAGCGCCGCCTGCGCCTGCTCGACCGCCTCGCCGAAGCGGCCCGTCGGGAAGTGCACCTCGCGGCGGAATCGCTTCTCCTTATCAGTTCCGAGGAACTCCTGCAGCATGGGCGTGCTATCAGTAGTGTTAGTACAAATCAAGGACCACGGGGTTTGTGTTGATGTGTAGCTTCGTACTTGAGGGGTGCGGGGCATAGCGAGTTGAAGCGGAATCCCTCCCTCGCGTGGACAATGGCGAGCTCCCGCGTCATGGCCAGGACGGCGCCCTTGCTCGCGGTGTATGCAAGCTGGGGAGTCGCCGAGCCGACGACAGCTACAACACTCGACGTGTTAATAATGCTCCCCTTCTTCTTCCCATGCTTCCTTAGCGACCGTACGGCATGCTTCGAGCCGTACCACACGCCCTTGACGTTGATCTTCATTGTGAGCTCCCAGATGTCGTTGGGAGTCTCCTCGGCGTCGCCGTCCTTGGGGTGCATGATCCCCGCGTTGTTGAACATGACGTCGACACCGCCCCAAGAATCGAGGTGGTTAACGGCGGCCTCGACATCGGCCTCCTTAGAGACATCGACAGTCTTGATCTCTAGGTGGCCGTCGCGTTGGGGGACAGCCTCGTTGACCTTTGCGAGGGCCTTCTCCAGGGCCGCGGCATTGAGGTCAACCATAAGGACCGATGCGCCCTCCCTGGCCATTAGGATGGAAGCTTCGAGGCCGACACCTCTGTAGCAAGGTTAGCGGATGGATCGTCGCGGCGTAGACGAAGGAGCATGATTGCAGCAGAGTCCCCGTCAACCCCACATAGGGAGACGAGACTTACCCCCCGGCGCCCGTAATAATCGCATTCTTGCCAGCAAGTCTTCCAGGCATGATGTCTGATGGGTGTAACAATATGAGTGTAACTGTTATTTGGGTATCGGACACGATAACTTTGTGTTGTGCTCGTGACAAGGATGTGGACGCGATATCTCTCTTTTAGGTTATCCCTTATTCTTCAATCGTGGTATCTTGGGCAGCAGTGTGCCCCAAGCTTGGTTAAGCAAGCTCCTGCCATTTCTCACGCGGCAAAGCTCCGTGTGGGGTGTCGATGAGGGTCTCGGCGTGGCGCACCGCGCTCCGCTGTATTATTGGCTGGACATCACGCCCGACCGGCGCCTTCGGCGACCCGCGCGGTACGTATCAAAGCATCTTTCTGCTTCCCCGCCCCCACCTCGAGCTTCTATGGCGGGGCAATGGAGTTCCGCGCAAGGTGAACGAGCACCGGGTATGTACCTCCACGCCGGAAGGGAAGATCCGGGAGTCGGACGGCCTACTCACGAGGGGATTGAGTTGCAGGGAAGGTTATTCGCCTAGCCAGAAGGTTCCGCAACTGATATGCCAGAGAATTTAATCACACCTATTACGTCCTTTTTCCCGTTGTAAAGTATCACAACTACGGCCTAACTGAGCCACCACCCAAAGATATAGAGTGTAGCGACATCACCAATAGAGTCCCGCTCTGGCAAGGAGCGGCACCCGAAATTAAACACAAACTTGTCGTCTTGATGATAACAACAAATTTCTGTAAACAAAAATGTTTGTAAACGATCGAACTACTTCTGATTTGACTAGATTTCCCACCCCACTCATTTCCCTCGGGGCGAGCTCTGAACTAACTTCTCTGCCGACCTCACCCTTGGTTCTCCTTCACATGATAGCTCTTCAGTTTGTAGAAGAAGTCGAAGGCTCTGGGGCCGAGCGTGCAGCCTAGTCCAGACATCTTCCATCCCGTCCACGCGAGGTCCTGTCACAGCTGGTTAATTTCATGTATAACCGAGAGAACGGGCTCCATTAGGTCGTCCACTTACAGGATTGGGGTAGTCCGCGCGGTTGACGAACACAGTGCCCGCGTCAAGCCGCTCAATCAACTCCTTTCCGCTTTGAATATCCTTCGTCCAGACGCTAGCGGTCAACCCGTAGGCCGTGTCATTCATCAACTTGATCGCCTCCTCGTCGCCGCTAACCTTAGCCACGGGAATGATCGGACCGAAGGTCTCCTCCTTCATCACCGTCATATCAGGAGTGACGTTCGTCAAGATCCTTGGAACGACATAGTTTCCATCTGTAGGCGGACTCTCAAAGGTCGGGTTGGCAGGGGTCATGTCGACCGCGCCCTTCGCACGCGCATCCTCGACCTGGGCGGCGATGGACTTCTGTGCCGCCTTGGACACGACGGGGCCGACGTTGATGGAGGTATCGGTGGGGTCGCCAAGCTTGTACCTGTGAAAACTCGAATATTAGCCGTGTTATCGGGCGCAAGGGGAAGTTCCTCAGTACGCACGTGGCAAGCTCCTTACGGAGTTCCTCGACGAACTGGTCGTGAACGTCGGAATGCACATAGATCCTCTCGATCGCGCAGCAGCTTTGGCCCCCGTTGAACACGGCACCATCCACTAGCTCTGCAGCTACATATTTCAGGTCGGCGTCCGGTCGCACGTAGGCGGGGTCATTGCCACCGAGCTCAAGGTTGAGCGGAATGGTCCTCCGTGCGGCTGCCTCCCGGATCGCCAGGCCTCCCGAGGTAGATCCAGTGAAGCTCACGCCCTGGATCTCTGGGATCTGCACAAGGCTCTTGACCGTCTCCATGCTTCCAGACTGTACCACTTGGATGACGTTGCGGGGAAGGCCTGCCTCGTTAAAGATCTCCTGGATCCGCTGACCGACGAGGGGAGTCTGGGGCGACGGCTTGAGGATGACGGTGTCTCCGGTGAGCAAGGCGGGAATGAGGGCGTTTACAAGAACTAGGTATGGGAACTACCATCTGTGTAAGCTCAAGGCTGAAATTAGGTTATAGGGTGTGCGGGAAACTTACGTTCCACGCAAAGACGACCAGGACAGGCCCAATCGGCACCTTCTTGACCCATCGCTGGAAGCCAGCCTCCGGCTTCCCGGGGATACTCTTCAGCGCCTCCTCAGCCGTCTCCAGCAGATAATCCGCCCTCTTCTGCATCGTCTCAATCTCCTTGTGGCTGAACGCTATCGGCCTGCCCATCTGCTCCGTGAGCTCCTTGCCGAGGTCCATCTTTCTCTCTTGGATCGTCTTCAGGGCACGGACGACGATTTCTTTCCGCTGCTGGAACGGCATGAGCCTATACTCGGCGAAGGCATCTTGAGAAGCACGGGCGATTGACCGGGCTTCGTCGACAGTGGTCTCAGGGACTTCGCAGACCACCTTGTTAGTGGAGGGCGAGACGGTGCGGATCGTTGAGTTGGCCATCTTAAGCGCTGTCAGAGGTAGGCTTTTTGTTGCAAGAGATGTGGTGTATGTATGACTCGGAATGAAACAACGTTTACTTTGCAGCTCGGGAAGGCGGTGCAGCTCTTGAAGTAGGCGGGGCATGCGGTGGTGTAAGTTGTACCACAGCCCCCCGTTGCCGTTAAATTGGTGCACCCCTCCCCCCACCTTCCGGAACCGCGCGGGCCGCACTAACTGCGAGGGCCGTTCAGGCCCGCGGGGCACTGCTCCACACAAAGAGGAACCGCAGAGGTTATGTCAGCTTTCAATAGAGGGTGTGCTTCCACACCTCACAGAAGCACGTCAAAGGGAAAGACATTGCGGGAAAACAAAGAAAGCTAGGGGTTTATCAAAATAGAAGCCCGGGCCTTTCACTCGAAGTCAATAAACGAAGTCCGAAACGTTCGAGTAGTAGGATAATGCTCTCACTGGACAACATGGTGCAAAGGAGGCACAGCCCGTGCTCTCTCTTGAGTGCGGTTCAGGTAAATCTGGCAAAGACTTGGTGCTATTGATATATACATAGTTTATATCTATGAAATACGCACAATGTCCTCCTTATTTTAGCAGAAACGTCCATATGGCGCGAGCGACACGTAGCCCGTCATGCTCTTTCCCAGACCTAGCACTTGCGTCACTAAACAGATCATCGCTGAATAAACCCGATTTGTGCCTGGATTCCAAGAGATCCTGCATGACATCGGCAGTGAACTCGGGGTGTGCCTGCATTGTGAAGATGCTCCCTTTTCGGTAGAGACCCTGGATTCCGCAACGTTCGCTGCAGCCCAGGTTTTCGCACCCGTCAGGGATAGACAGGACCGCGTCCTGATGCATCTGATGTAACGCCTATACCGGTTAGCTCTATCCCCAGGAGTTAGACCAATGGATTTGCTATGTGACGCACAATCGAGTCACCACCGAAAATCTCGCGGCCCTTCTGGCTTAGATTGACATTGCTCACGGAGACTTCCCAGCCACCAGGACTACGCGCTACCTCGGCGTTGAGGGCGCGCCCAATTACTTGGTGTCCAAAGCATATTCCGACTATGGGTATGCGGGACGTTTCGTAGGCTGCCCGGACGAAGTCGACAAGTTTAACAATCCACTCATCGTCGGCGAAGGAGTCGTGCTCTTCGAGGCTTTTGTGTTAGTTCTCGTACGTAGACGTTGTGCTTTACATTGGGAGAAAAGAATAAGGGTGTTGCGCAAAGGGGGAACCTACTGCTCCCTGTCAGCAGTATGCCGTCTGCCTGTTCGAGATTCGGGTATTCCTGCTTATCCACGACATCCCAGCTTGTGAAAAGGGGCTCAACGGTGGAGTGGTTAGGGAGGCCCTTGAGGGCCGTGCGGAGGATATTCGCGAATATGTCGCCGTATGTGCCACGTCGCTCGCGAACCGAGTCGATGGGCGTGTCGCACTCGAGGATAGCGAGCCGGAAAGGAGACATGATGACCGCTGACGAGAGGGAGGAAGGGCGTGGGGAGGAAGAGACTTCTGACTCTGAAAATAATTTTCATATTCCTCCTCGCAACTCAGCTTCTATTCATAGACTCGCCGGAGGTAGTATCCAACCAACGCTTTGCGTTTGGTCGGTGTCTACAACTCTTACAGTGTGTGTTGATCAACTTTCTTACTGTCGGGCCGACAAAGTGTGCCCTGCCGCGGTATCGGCATTTCGGAGCAGCCCCGCTAGGACAACTCGCCAATCAAATACAATACCGCGCTGGACCCACTGGTAGTCATCCTTGGGACCGCCCGACCCATCGGCCACCTTCCCTTGAAAACACCGTGTGACTTCCAAGGGGCCAAAGATATGAATAGCAGGCTGTATTCCGTCTACCCTTCCTATCCTGCCTGGCTAGATATTTGAAGCGTCTGTCGCTTTAGGGGATTTATATCCCGTTTTCTTCCTAGTCCCGCTGGCTCTGGATTTCGCAAGACCAGCTAAACCTAGGAACTCTAAATTGGCGGTGATGTACTTGCACCCGCCTTGTTAGCCTAGAACGTATGTCCAGTGCCATGGCTGCGTCCCTGCTGTTATCTGGGAAGCCTTCCCCGCCCCCCTTATCGGCGACTCCTCCTTTAAGATGTCCTAGCGTGGCCTTTGTGGGGCTCACCCCAGACTAGTTGCCTCCTTGGACCGACTATCATGCCCAGGTATGCGGGGAAGGTCCGAGAGCGTATCGATTCCCCCGCCCTCTCCACAGTGATCTTCCCCCACGGCTGGTAGCTTTCAATTGCAAGCTTTAACTCTGTGAACCTCATCGCCTTCCACAATGACCACCACGAAATCACACCAGCCCGTTCCAGCTCTCAATCCGGCCTCGGGCTTCCTCTTCGCCCGCGAGTCTCATTCACCACCTACCACATGCACCAAGCGACGACCCATGCCCATCCTGCGGGTCCGCACAGGCTGCCTCACCTGCCGGCGCCGGAAGAAGAAATGCGACGAGGCGAAGCCCGTGTGCAGGGGTTGCGAGCGTAATGGGTTCGAGTGCAAATGGCCCCGGCCACATGAGATCCCGCGGCCGAGGCGATTCTCCACGGCGACCGGCAACTCTCAGGAAGCGACGACGGGCCAGAAAGGCAGGAGTCCGGGGAGTGGAGATAGTGCGAGTGCGGTCGAAACAGGGCATATCGGGGAGGCGTCAATGGACGAGCTCCTGGATTTCCTCGCCAACACTACCGACTTCGTCCACCCGAACACCCCGTCACAGTCAGAGGAATCGCCGTCGGTGACGTCACAGGGCGAAGGCAGCTCGCCAGGGTTGGATTTTGGGCACTCCGTAGGACTACTACAGGATGCGACCCACGCCATCGATGACGCGACTTTTCTTCCTCATTCGATAGATGCACTAGACTGCGCCTTTGGAAACGTGGATACCATCACGAATGACGTTACGGACCCGGCCGTCGCACTCGCGGACAACAATAACAACAATAGTAATGCAGATGGCGCCGGGGTCGTTCCGCGGACCATAAGCCTGCTTCCAGGTCTGGCCCCGGGATCCATGGACCTTCTGAGCCACTACCTAGCCGTGACCGCGAGAACTATGGACAATGGAGCAGCATATGGGGATCCCTTCATCGTCCAGTTCATCCCGATCGCATTCGAGAGCGATCTTGTCCTCCACCTCCTCCTAACCCAGAGCGCCGTCCATCGGGCGACGGCGAAGATGGTACATGGAAGTGACTCCATGGCCAGGGATCATTACAGCCAGTCCTTGAAACTCTTCCAACAAGGGATATCAAAGTACAATAACGGGCAGACGCAGGAGACGTTACAGCTGGCGACTGGCGCGCTGATTATGTGCTTTGTTGAGGTACGAGATCGGCTTCGAGGTGCAAGAATCAGAGGACGACGCTAACCTGACTTCGTGGGCAGACGGCAAAGGGCGACGTACATGGTGCGGTATTCGAGCACCTCATGGCCGCACAGTGGCTACTGCAGACGGTGCTTGAAACTAGTAGATCACAGCTCTCAGAGCAATTACGTTGTTTCCTGCTGGAGTACTACATCTACGCAGCCGCCACGAGCATCCTCTCCATCGACTGCCGTGTGGGCCCGCAGTTTCTCCTTGCGGATGACTTTGACGCCCACGCTAAGACGCTGGGGGAGGACTACCTGGGAAGCCTTTGTGGGTGCTGGCTGAACCTGCTCCTTTTAACCCCGCGGATATTCAACCTTGGGCGCCGGCTTCTCTCCTGCAACGATACCTCCGCCTCGGTCACTCCCGAGGACTTCATGGAGTTTACGGCGCTTCACGGAGCAATACAGGCGTGGACGCCGAACCCTGTGGCCCGCGACGACATCGCCCTAGCCGGCCGAATTTACCAACAGGGAATGCTAGCCTACCTCCACACGGCGCTCAACTCCCTGCCTTCAAGCTCGGGTGGTTCCACCCACGCCAAGGCCGTTAAGGACGCCGTGGACAGGGCCCTGGAGCTCCTTGCCGAGTTACCACCTACCTGGCGCGTGAACACGAGCCTCTGCTTTCCGATCGCGATCATTGGTTCTTGTGTGTATACGGCGGAGCAGAGGGAATACCTTCGTACGCGGTTGGACTTTATGTTCTCGGTATTGGGGTTGGGGAACATCCGGAAGACGGCGGCGCTGCTGGAGAAGATGTGGGAGTTGCGGAGTCCTGACCCGTGGGATATCTCCCGGGTGATGCAGCAGCACCAGATATGGATATCGTTTGCTTAACTGGTGTCTTGGTATTGCAGGGAGGGTAGGCAGGCCCGTGTCGCGGTATCGCCGCGTACGATTGTATAAGCAGTGGCTTACGGGGTGTACACATGTGCTTCTTCATGGTTTGAATGGCGCGCTAATACGCAGTGAACTGAGTCATTCGGGTTTCAAGTAGACATCTAGCCGGATAGCGTGCATCGCAAGCACCTCCGAAGCCGAGGAAGGCAAGAGTAAGAAACACTTGATATTTGAATACCCTTCCATAACGCTTAATGAGAACCCGGGAAATCCCGTTCCTTCGCAACGTACTCCCAGTACTTCTTCGAAGAGAACCTCCTCAGGCTCTTCCCCCAAAAGATCATCAATAGGAAACTCATGGTGGTCAGCAGAGCAAGCATGCTCACACTGATGAAGCAGTTCTGCAGCCCTAAACTATCAATCCAGGGGTTGATGGCGTAGTTGAAGGCGAAGCCGAGGGTGTTGCGGATGATGATAACGGTAACCAGCGACTCTCCCGCGATCTCTTTGAAGCAATCCACCGCGTATGCCAGCGAACAGCCACCGCCCGTGACGACCCCAAAAGAGACCAAGAATATCCCGACCATGAGCCCCATGAAGTGCACCTCGCGGGCGGCGCCAACACCCCAGAGGAGAAGACCACCGGTCGAGAGGAGACCCGAGACGAGGAGAACCCAAAGACGGTGCTCTGGCTCGCGGATGCCACCGTTCCGCCGGGCTAGATAGAGCGCCACCCAGTCTGCAAGCCAGCCCGACCAGAACGAGGCCGCCACGCCCGCGAGAATAGGGCTCACGTACGCCACGCCGACCATTGCGGGCGCCCAGTTGTACGGCGCCTCGCCGAGGATGGAGGACATTGTTCCGTTCATGATATTGTACCAAGCAAGGTTGAGGCCGTATAAGAAGCCGGCCCAGAGGATGTTGGGGAAGTAAACAAGGATGGCCAGGCCGCGCCACACCTTCCCGACGGTCTGCACGGCGGTGGGGCGCCCGGGGAGGCGGAAGACGAAGTTGAGCTTTTGGACGTATGTCGCCGGCGGCGGAAAGGTGCGCTCGGACTCATCGTGGCTTGCGGTGCCGGACTTTTCTCCGGCGGAACTGAGACCCGTTGTGTCTCCTTCGGTCGTTTCGCGGAAGTAGGTCGTGTCTTCGAGGAAGAAGAACATGAGGACTGCGCAACCGGCAAGGACAATCGCGCCAAAGTACATCACCCAATGCCAACCAACAGCGTCATTGATGAAGCCGGCACATAATGGCGCCAGGAAGTTAGAGCCGAAGAGCATAAAAGCATAGAAGCCCATGTAGGCACCCCGCTCGTGCGCGAAGAAGAGGTCCGGAACCGAAACCTCTGGCAGAGACTCCACAGGAGCACCGAACAGGCCCAACAGAATCCGGTGGGTATACCACTGGCCGGACCCGGTCGAGTACGGTGCCCACACCATGGGGATGATACATAGGACTGTCGAGACGATATAGACGCCACGGCGCCCATAGGTCATAGCGATGGGCTGCCAGAGGAGACACCCCCAGCCAAGGAAGAGGAACATCAGGCCCGTCCCAAGGTTAAGCTGGCCGACCGTGAGGTCCTGCGCCTCTGCGATTTGCGTCAAGACGGAATATTGAACCGCTGTGGCAATTCCTACGCCGAATACGTAGAGGTAGACCATGCCGATGGCAAGCATCTTCCGCGGCTTGGCCCAGTTGAGGGGGTCTTCGGGGTCGGCGCTGGGACGAGGCTGGAGGACGATATTGGCGCCGGATCCTTCCCCGGCGTCGCCGTCCTCGACGAGACGGATCGTCCCAGGGACGCTGTCGTGATGGGCGGTGGTCGTCATTCTTGAGAGTCGGCTTTCGCGGGTCGACGAGGAGCAAATGAGGGGGCGGGGGGTCTTTCACAGAGCCCTGCTTCGGGCTGGCCGACACTCAAGCTCTGGAAGAAGAAAAAGGAGGGCAATATCCGTGACGACGTCCGTTCTGTAAACTTCGAAGGGGCCACGTAGACTCGCGGGCCTTGAGGGGGTTGTCTCGTTAATGGAACAAAAGCCCCACGCGCTGCCCTTCCGTGGGTCCTTATTATATATCCTGTCCACACTATCACCCCGTGGGGAAGTGGGCGACTAGTCTCGCCCCGTCCCAGGGATCGTGGCTCCTCCACGAGATAAGGCGGCCTCCGCTTTACGTAGGCCAAGACCGTCACCGCTGGACCCCTCGGGCCTCGGCAACTGGCGATCTTGACCATATCGGAGTCTCGAGTGGAGAACCCCAGGGACAAGCGAGCTGCTGGCCGAGCCATCATCCCTGGGTCCATGTTCCATCAGCTGCGAAAGGGGAAAGCTGGTATTCTGTGAGGTATCCATCATCTAGACCCACTTAGTCTGTTGGAGACCACTGAGGAGGAAGACCGCGGCCGCGGACCCTTGTTTCATTGGACGGAACTTCTCCACAACGGGCCCTCTGGCTGTCTTAGCTTGCTTGGTGACATTGGCGGTAGCCCGATGGTAGGCACGCAGTGTTTTTTTTGAAGAGGGGGAGCCATTGGGACGGAAGGGCTGATGCGACGCACGCCATAGTTCCATATCCCCGGGACCGCGGAGGCTCACGTGGCTCGACTCCCCCTCCTTTTAGCCCTTTTATCGACGAGTTAAGAGGGATAGTTGCAGGCAGAACGCCACAGATAATGGCAGCAGGATGCCTTACCGATAGGGTGCTGGGCCATCCGATCGCTCGGTGTTTTACCCCGCAAGCAGCCCTTCAACGAGAGCGCGCTCTTAGGTGTGCTGTTGCGCGGCATATCAAGTCTGCGGCTCACGGGACCTCACAAAGCTCACATGATAGTAATGGTAGGCGCGCGCTCTCGTATCTTCGGCTCTTGTTTGTTAGAAAGGCGCTTTAAAGCGAGTACGATGTCCGCGTTTGTGTCATATGCCAAGGATAAGTCAGAAAACATCTTGAATAGTGAAGGAAATCAAGCCCTAAGAAACAAATCATGGTGTCCACAATCCGCCCTGTCCCCGATGACTACCCTCCGGAGATCATCGGGTACGCCGACCCGTGGATTGTCAGCCCAGGGGACGACGTCGAGGTCAAGGTACGTACTCGGCAGTAAAAGGCCGGTATCGCCCCGGACGTGTTGCTATCTTTGGAAGGATCCATCGTATGTTCATACCGCAAACTGCACAGGTCTCCACAACAGCCCCAGAATATACCCACCGCACCGTCCGCTTGATCCAGGGTCTGGACGCGCCGCATGCCCCCGACGTGCGGGCCGAGGAGATTACCAACGTGCCGACGGGTCGTTGCAAGGGACGATTCCAAGAGGCTCATCCTGGGTCTTATGCTCTCGTCCAGGGCCTCGGGTTCACCGCTAAAGATGAAGGAGTGAGGTTCACACTCTACGTGCAGCCGCACTTGGCCAAAGCCGGCCACGACCAGACGCTCGTTTCGGTGCTCGGGGCTAACCACCTGGACGGAGTGGTGGCTCTCATTGGACTGGAGGGAAATCTGGAGTTTCGCGTAGGCAACGGGTGCGAGCTTGTCAACGTCTATACCGGCTACAGTTTCATTGAGAAGGAGTGGGTCCATCTCGACTTCGAAGTCAACCAAGCCAGCCTTAATGTTGCCCTTACGCCCGTCGCATACTTGGGTCACAAACGGGGAGCAAAATATCAGCAAACCGTGCAATTGGCGAAGCCGGTGTCCCTTGCCACGTCCGACATATTAACTATTGCGGCCAGCCGTCCGACTCTCGGTGAGCGGTCGACGGACTGCTTTAATGGGCGGATCGACAGCGTGTCCCTCGCCGTCACTCACTCGGTCGAGAGGTTAGTCCTCAGACTTGACTTCTATCAGAAGATGAACACCGACTCTGTCGTGGACGTATCAGGGGCTGGCAGGCACGGCATGCTAGTAAACGCCCCCACACGAGCCATAGCCGGCCACGACTGGGACGGGAGTGAGACGGACTGGACCAAGGCGTCCCACGGCTACGGCGCAATCCACTTTCACGAAGAAGACCTAGACGACGCCCGCTGGGCCACCGACTTTACCATCCGTATCCCTCCCGAAGCCCGCTCGGGCGCCTACTCCGTCGAGGTGAAGAACGCGGACGATCCCTCCGTTACCGACAACATCACCTTCTTCGTGCGGCCTCACCCCGGCTCGATCGCCAAGGTGGCCCTCATTCTCTCCACGTTCACCTACACGGCCTACGCTAATGAGCACATGTACGACGAAACCAAGTCCTCGCAGCTCGCCCTCACAGGGGACCTCCAAAAGCGTAACGACGAGAACTTTCGCCGGATGCAAAGGCGGAGTGACCTGGGCCTCTCCATGTACGACGTCCACCGCGACGGCTCGGGCACGGTGTTCTCATCCAGCAAGAGACCCATCCTGAACGTGAGGCCGGGGTTCTACCACTGGGGGTTTGACCGCCCACGAGAGTTCTCCGCGGACCTCTTCATGATCGGGTTCCTGGAACAGCTGAGCATATCTTATGATGTCCTAACGGACCATGACCTGCATGCGCGGGGTGTCGCGGCTATTGAGGGCTACACAACCGTCATCACGGGAAGCCACCCAGAGTACCCGACGCTGGAATCCCTCAATGCCTACAGCGGGTTCGCAGCGCGTGACGGTAACATAATGTACCTCGGAGGCAATGGCTTCTATTGGATGTCGGCCCTCGACCCGGCCAACCCACACCGCATCGAGGTCCGCCGGTGTGACCAAGGTGTGCGCACCTTTGCCATGGCGGGCGGCGAGTGGTATCACAGCCTCAATGGTCGACGGGGCGGCCTCTGGCGGTCGAGAGGCCGCGCCGCAAACCACCTCGTTGGCATCGGATGCTGCGGCGAGGGCTTCGGCCCCGGAAAAGCGTATAGGCCCGCGGATGGCGCAATGGATGGAAAGTACGCATGGGTATTTGAGGGGATCGGGGATGAGGAGCTCATCGGGGAGCACGGATTCGGGGGTGGCGCCAGCGGAGACGAGATCGACAGCTGGAATCCCGCTAATGGGAGCCCCGAGAGCGCTGTCATTTTGGCGTCGAGTCTGAGGCACTCGGAGCATTTCTTTCTGTTTCCGGAAGAATGTTCGTTCAGTGACTACTGGACCGGGATCCTAGGTCCTGATACCGACAAGATCCGAAGTGATATCATCATCATGGAGAATCCGTCTGGGGGCATGGTGTTCTCGGTTGGGAGCATGAATTGGTATTGTTCGCTTGCATGGGATGGGTATGAGAACAATGTAGCGAGGATGACGGCGAATGTGTTAAAGCGTTTTACGGGGGTGTCCTAGCTGTGGCAGGATTCCACTTGAGATTCTAGCTATGTTGGGAATAGACATCTGGCATATGTTCATACTGTTGCCATACTAAGGTTACTGACTTTATGAAGTATAAAAAACATCTCCATAGTTCTAGCCTTTGTTTGTCTATCTTTCTGCATGTATAATCTTTGAACTGATTTACCCGTCCCCTTACCATCCCTTCCATGGAACCCATGTCTCTCGCACAACGTCGTCCTCATCCACTACATAAAACGCGTGGAACGCAGCCGCAGTGATACACGAATGCGCGCAAAAAAGATAGATCTTATCGCCAACCTTGAACTCATCCACCGCACGTCCCTCCCCGCCCTCCAAACTCGAGAGAATCCCATGTTCCTGTGACATGCGAGAGACGTACCAGGCATCCTTCCCCACCACATTGCCGAACCCGGGAAACCCGCTGGTCTCTTTGGACAGGGCTATTGTACCCGCGTTTACGAGGACTTCATTCCGCTCGGGGTACACGCTGCAGACCTCCGCGAGGACGCGTGCGGCCAGTTGAGCCTCTGATATGACGCCCGTCGATAATTGCTGGAGGTCGTGCACTGGGAAGTTACCTGGTACGTCCTCTAATCAGCCGGAGCCCAAGATTGTGATTTCTTGGAGAAGAAGGAGGGGACCTTACCGGCGTGCAGCTCTATCGACACGTTTGGGGGCGCGCTTGTCTTCAGGCTGCTAACGACGTGGGCTGTGGGTGTAGCGCCCACAGACACGATCAGCGGCCGGTCTGGAGGCGCAAGACTCGCCGCATGTAGTACACTCTCGATTTCTGAGTTGAGTGTGGCCTCCGCCGCCTTGGTGGTTCTACCGCCGTACGAATGACCGGCGTGGCAGTAGAAGCCATGAAGCGAAGCAGCCTTTGACCTGAGCACTTTTTGGATGAGTGAAGATAGGCGCGGGCTGTCAGGCGGAACACCGGCACGTTTGCTCCCAACGTCAATCTTGATGAAGACGTCCCAAGGTTGTTCCCCCGTGAACTCCTCCAGAAGGTCAATGTGCTGTTCGTGGTCGACGAGTAGGACGATGCGGACCAGTTTGCGCATCTCCGTGAGCTGTTTCAGGGCGGACCGGTTTATCGGGAGGCCCAAGAGAACCTGTTGTTTCCCATGGCATCAGGCATGCGCTTTGCAAATAGGGCTTTGGTGTCATATTCTTACCTCCTCGAGAATGCCGTCCTCAACTAGTGGCAGAGCACCACGAATTTCAGCGAGTGTGGACGTTATAATTTTCTTGTGTTTTCTACCCAGCATCAACCTCGTAATTTCCAGTGTCTACAGATGGTTCAACGTTAGTGATGTCGTCATAGCGGCGGCGTGTCCCGAGGAACGGACTATATACCTTGAGCGTCTTGACATGGGGCCGGAAGGCGATATTGAGGGCGTCAACATCTCGATGCAGTTGAGCTATGTTGTCCTCGATTACTCGCTTGCGAACAACGAAGGCAGGTGTTGGCAGTTCGGAGACTGGAGATCCAATGAAGGACTCATGATGTTGCAGAGAGTAGTCCATCTTGAAAGCTCGACGGTAATGCCTTCACAGCTAACGGGTGATGAGAGTGAAGGCCGATGCTTGAGGTGGCTGAAAGTAGCTACCCTAGAGTCGATCCTGGTCGCGCTGCACGTTCGTACCACACAGTGATAAGACAGGGCCCCAATATACGGAGGGGGCCACCGCGAGCTTGGACAAGCAGTATTGTGGGGCAAAAATTGGGCGGTCTCCCGCACCGTAGCCCCGTTGCACCGCGGTTCCCACTTTGCGCGCGGTCCGCGCCTCGGTTTGCCGCGCATGCTCGGCTCGCCCTTGACGCTCCGCGACGCCCACAAATTGTGTGGAATCCCTATAACCTTGGGAAGGTTTGTGTTGAAACCCGCAACTGCTGTAATGGGCTACTGTAAGCGATAGAGGCGCCTAACCCAGGAGCTCCCTTTAGGCTTATACCTGAGATTTGAACCTGACCTCGGCCAGTTTCCAAGGCCTGGTAAACGGCCTGATGGAATCGGTATTAATAAGTATACCAGTGATATAGTATGCAAGACCTCGGTCGAAAGCGTGCCGGGGAACGATATCGAGTCTTATCTGCCTGCAAGAGTCAACATCCACCCACCACCCTTTAGCCAACAAGAAGCCACCCGGTTATCGCAGACATGGTCAACGGCCCCATCACAAACGGCGTTACGCCGCAAGTCAAGTCAACGGCACACCGCACAATGCATCAAGCGACACTGTCGCCACACGAGAGAACATCGCAAGCCTGCTCGCCCATGACCGGAAGGTCAAGGTCGCAGGTGTCGACGCTGGCGGCGTTCTGTGCAGCAAGGTCATATTCAAAGACAAGTTCCTCTCAAACGTCAAGACTTGCTTCGCCATGAGCTCTGCCGTCTTCGGGTGGGATATGCACGATGAGCGACATACCACGGAGAGCGTGATCACTAGTGCAGGGGACGGCTACTGCGACTTCATGGCTGTCCCGGATATTTCCTCGTTCAAGAAGTTGCCCTTCGAGGAGAACGTAGCATTCTTAGTACCGCCTTTTCAACGCACACCGAAGAAAAGTCATGGACGATATTCTGGAAAGCATCCGACACAACCGTGGAGCTCAAGGAATGGTCGGATCTATCTGCCGCGGCGTCCCGTTTTAATCCGGCGGTCACACTGGCCTCCCAAGTCTACCCGATGAATCCATGAGTAATATGACGTATCCCGTTTATTTATTACTGGAGAGCGCACCTCATTAGTAACGGAAGCTTTGCTGCAAGATCAAAAGGGCGGGATTTGTGAAAAGTTCCTCTGCACACTCTATTTACAGCGGTTTGTGCCAAAGACTTCTTTACTCATGGCTAGCGAGTTTGATAATTTCATACGGTCACAGCAAGCTGCTTCTGAGATTTGACAAGATGAAGGGGCTGTCGGGAGAATAAGGCAAGGGCTGTGGGTGATTGACATATTTTCACTTCCGGGGGAGCTTGCCGTATGTTTCAAGTACTTTAGCACAGCAGCTATAACGTCTATAAAAACATTAAGTTGAGGTGCAGATTGGACGTATATTGAGATACTGGTCCCTTACAGTACAATAGACGGGGCCGGTGGACGCCAGGGTCCTCCGCAAGCTTGGTATTGCGCAAAGATAATTCTTCGTGTCCTCCGAATAGTGAACAATAACCAATGACAGTTTTGACCGATTTTCCCTCGGGACTATGGGGAAATAATGCGGCCGAAGATGACGGTGACAACGTCACCTATTCACACGGCGTTTGTATTAAATCCTACCAAGGCTTGCCGTGTTCGCGCGCTGTTTTCTCGGGTTGTACGTACCTCTTCTACTTCATCTTGTCAGGAGAGAAAGCCAGGGAGATTTGATAGGGCTTGGGCGTTAAGCATACTATTAAGAAGGAGGTGCTGCCCCTTTTTCCTCTCTGCAGGGTACGATTAACGTCGGGGACCTTATGCGACGCCCGCCTGTAGGCGTCCCGAAGATACTCCTGCGAGACAACCGTTTCTAGGACGCGCAGGGCTAGAAGAGAATGCCGCAATCCACAGCCGGTAGAGCAGGCTTTGGTGTGGAGTAAGATTTGGCGGCCAGGGAAATACAAGACACCCCTGCGTTGGAATAACAATAGACACATCAGCTACTTGAGGGGTTCCGACTGCGCACCTCGGCCCCACGATGTGCGTCATCAACTCCGGGCCCCTTTCTTGAAATACCCTTCCCCCGATTGGTAGAGATTGACCATCCCTTTGGGGCCAATGTCTTGCTACGAGAGCCTCCCCTGTTCGGCCCCACCCCCAGATCCGAGGGGAGTGGGTCTCGGGATGGTCTGGGGTCGGGATCATCTAGCGTGGGGTTAGGGTCGGAATGGCATGGTGTGGGGTTGGGGTCGGGGATTCCAAGGATGTAACACAACGGCACCACTTGCGAAAATCCCCAGACCGGTGGGTCATCCGGAAGCGGAACGTCCAAACCACCAACGGTGGTCTCGTTCCTTGGATAAGGTCAATGTGTACTTACATGCAGGAGATCCGGGTTGCCCCTGGTATATAACCGTCCGTCAGCCCAGGAGTTGTCTTGTTATTTTTCCATTCACCTCGCCATCACACGAGAGAGAAGCCTACAGCATTATCTACAAGCACATCGCAATATCCTCTGTCACGATGGAGCCCAACACTGATGACCACGCTGCGTCGCATCATGACGACCAACCACACAAGGCAGGCAAGAGCTTCGAGGATGCCGAGATCCCAGGCGCCTCCAACGGCTCCAGTGATCTTCTCAAGAGGCAGCTCGGAAACCGACAGGTGCGGCCTACCCTGTTTTTGAGCAAAGTGCTACCAATTGAGACCAAGAAGCTGCACGCCCCTCGAGGACCAGAAGCTGACAATGCACCGTATCCATAACAGATCCAACTGATTGCCATCGGCGGCTCTATCGGAACTGCCACCTTCGTTAGTATCGCCAACGGACTAGCCGCCGGCGGTCCTGGGAGCCTCCTCATTGCCTTCACTATTGCCACTACCATGATGGGCCTCGTCAATAACTCTATGGCGGAGATGGCCGTCTACATGCCAGTGAGCGGTGCCTTCGTCCGCATGGCTGGTCACTGGGTCGACGAGTCCCTCGGCTTTTTAGCCGGCTGGAACTTCTTCCTCTACGAGGCAGTCCTCATACCCTTTGAGATCTCGGCGCTCAACCTAGTGTTGACGTTCTGGAGGGATGACATACCCGTCGAGGCCGTGATTGTTGCCTGCATCGTCCTATATATGTTGGTTTCCATTCTCGCCTACCGTCCTTCCCAGCAAGTGGAATCGTTGAAGATTTAACCTATGGTCCGCAGTCTCATCAATGTCTTTGCCGTACAATACTACGGGGAGTCCGAGTTCTGGCTCTCCACCGGTAAACTCATCCTCTTCCTCATTGTCTTTAGCTTCACGCTGGTGACCATGGTTGGAGGAAACCCAAAGCACGACGCCTACGGCTTTAGGTACTGGTCAGACCCAGGCTCGTTTGCCGAGTATATCACTACGGGGTCTCTGGGTCGTTTTGAGGGCTTCCTTGGGGCGCTCTGGAACGCCGTCTTTACGGTATGCGGGCCAGAGTACATGTCTATCGTCTCTGGTGAGACAAAGCTGCCGCGCCGATATCTTAAGACGGCGTTCATCACAACCTTCTACCGCTTCGTCTTCTTCTTCATCGGTTCGGCTCTCTGCGTCGGTATCGTCGTGGCGTATAACGACACCACGCTCGTCGCCGTGACCTCCGGGTCCTCCGAGGGCGCAGGCACAGCCGCCGCCTCACCCTACGTCATCGCGATGGATAACCTCGGGATCGGGATCCTCCCGCACGTCACCAGCGCTCTCCTGGTAACGTCTATTTTCTCTGCTGGCAACGCATACGTGTATGCTGCTTCGCGGACTCTCTACAGCCTGTCGCTAGAGGGAAAGGCGCCCAGCTTCCTGCGCTACTGCACCAAGTCTGGTATTCCCATCTACTGCCTATTTGCGAGCCTCCTGTTCTCTCTGCTGGCCTTTTTGAGCGTCTCGAGCACCACTGCGAAGGTGCTTGACTGGCTCATCAACATTCTCAGCACCGCGCAGATCATCAACTATATCATCATGTGTGTCACCTATCTGTCCTTCTACCGGGCCTTGAAGGCTCAGAGCTTCAACCGGAGGAGACTGCCCTACTACGGGTGGTTCCAGCCGTACGGCACCTGGATAGCGCTCATTTTCTACGTGGTGGTTGTGTTTGTCCGCGGATACGCCGTCTTCATACCCGGCGAGTGGGATCTCGGCGACTTCTTTACCAGCTACACCATGGTCGGCGTGGCACCGATTTTATTCTTTGGGTGGAAACTGTATAGGGGCACGAAGTTCGTGGATCCCGTCGAGTCGGACATCACCTGGGAGGCGCCGCTCGTTGATGCGTATGAGGAGAGCTATACGGGGCCCGCTCTAGGATTCTGGACGGAAATTGCGCAGTTGTTCGGGTTTCGCCGTGAGAAGCGGTTGAGGGCGGCGGGTGCGTGAGCCATGAGCGTGACTGGGAGGGAATGATGACATTGGGGTGGGTCCATGTGTGTAGAGGGCGGGCAAATGGAAAACATCAAGGCGCTCCTATGGGTTGCTGAGCATTTGCAAAGGAAATGGATCCAATTTTGGTCATGAATCTCGATTCTCTAAGTCGTTACGGTCGAGCCTTCCAATCATCGCCACTTGTAGTCCAACGTGATTGGAGCACCCCCTCCGGGAAGCCTCTGATGAGCCTGCTTAAACACAGAATCTATTAAGACATATGAAAATACGGACATTTTGAAATACACGCAAGATACCTGCAGACTTGAAGCTTGATAAGCCGGACTTGGCAGAAAAGGCAGTTACCACAATTCCCCGAATGCGGAGTACCGCGGACTGCACCCGTGGAATGTTAGTTCAGATGCGGGGAAGACCCTGTCAGTGCCGTAACTGGCAATCTAGGCTGGCCCGAGCGTCTCCCGATCCCTGCAAGGTGGAGAAGCAGAAGCCGAAGTGACATCCGACGTTGCCGATCCCTGTCGTCCTCCTTTGGCATGCACGATGTCTCCTGTTGCAGATCTCGGCCGAGACAGAAACGAACAAGAAGACACGAATAGACTCACGTGGTGCTCAAAGTTTTTCTCCACACTGCCACGCATCCCTTTCCTCCAAATATTCGGTCATGAACTATAAATATTGACGCGCACCCATCAATCACGCGGCCCCCCACTCCTCGGCGACTAGTGTCCTTGACACACAACTACTGCCAACCCGGGCTTACCGCTTTTCTCCTAGGGACGCTCGACTACATAAAGTGCATAGTGTATGCAAGCTGTGTCATTGCCTGTGGGTCGTATTGGGAATCTTGCTAAGATGATTCACCCCGTCTTCGCCCGCAGTTCTCCATCGCTGAACCCCACTTTAACCGAGTTCCCACGTTGTTTCCCCGCGGAAGTGATGCCCGAGTGCCCAATGAGCGCTAAAGCCTATTTAAGGGCAGGGTCATTTTATTGCGGGGGTGGGGAGAGCCGAAGCCTACCCCGCAATGCCCTCTCCAGTCTCCTTCCTTCTGCCCTTCCAGCCCGGTCCCTTGTCTCTTGATAGAAACACTTTAATTGTATCCACAACTGTAAGATCGAGAAGCGCTTGGCGTTCAGCAGGTGGTTAGAGTATTTCGCGGCTCGGTGTCTGGATGAGATGCAAGCCAACGCCCATCGGAAGCTCAAGAGAACTTCGAACGCGTAAGGAAGCCGGCGCCCTGGAGATGTCTCTTGACAGCGGAAATCGCCCCGGGAAATTCGCATACTGACGTTTCTGTTGCAATCAGGTGCAACCCCTGTCGCCAGAGCAAGATAAAATGCTCTGGAGAGGAGCCTTGCGCCAACTGCCGTCGGCGATTCGTGCGATGCCGGTTCACGGAAAATAAAGCCGGCGGACTAGACCGGTACGTCGGGTTCGCGTTTGCGCCGGGTCGCCTTGAAGGACTTCAACGCTGACGGACTGCCCGGCTGGCTGGAAAGTCGGTACTCACATGTCCTCCATCATCGCAAGCCGTCTGTTGAAGATCGACAGGAACCAGGGGGCCAGCAGCGCGGTCTGGCAGAGCGGAGACGCACAGTGGATGGCTCTGTGGCCTCAAGAGATGCGGACAATAGTGAGTATCCTTTAGGATATCCAGAATCATATGCCATGAGTCCTGACCAACAGACCTTCTAGAGTCGCCTTGTTTTCAGACAGCGAGTCTACCATCTGTGCAGGGGATCATTAGCGAGCACAGCATCTGGACGTATCCGTTCACACTTCCCTCGACGACCGTCAGCAACACCCACAACAACACACGTCGATGGAGTAAGTCCACCTGCACCGCGTCATGTAGGGTATTCGTCCGTATTGACCGAAACTAGTCTGGTTAGCCCCCTCGTCGACGTGGTCCTTCACAACCCGCCTCAGCCTCCTGGTCACCGACAAGTTGAACTTGGGGGCCTCGCCCTTCAGCGCTCCAAACTTTGCCACCAGCCTAGTCTACTCTCTTCAATGGAGCACCGGATCGGCTGTCAACGGCGTCCCCGACGTGAGCGGCCTGCCATCCCTAGAAGACGCCAAGTATCTCTTCAACACGGTAAAGTTTCATATTGGCCAGATATACCGCCTCCTGGACGAGAACGCCTTTATCGCCGACATGGAAAACTTCTACCGACATGACAACCAGGTGGAGATGGCGGATAGCTCGCGCCTGTGGTTCGTCCAGTTCCTTTTGATTATATCGCTAGGGAAGGCTTTTCTTTCGCAGTCAAAGAATAAGGGTGGTCCGCCGGCTGCGAGGTTCTTCACGCGCGCTATGAGCCTCATGCCCGATCATGGGGAGATGTGGAAGAGTAGCTTGATGTCTATCGATGTATTGTGCCTGGCGGCGTTGTATCTATACTCGATAGACCACCGCGAGTCCGCCAACGTATATGTAAGTATTTGGGGTCCCTAGGAATCCTGGGTAGTCTTGGACTCACGAACGAGCTTTGAAACAGCTATCTCAGGCAATACGCATAGCCCAGTTGGAAGGCCTCCATACTCAACTTCCCGAGGAGCAGCTCGGTACCGAAACCGTAAGACGGTGCAGAAATTTGTGGTGGACCCTGTACATGATGGACCGGCATTTCTCCTCGTCCTTGGGTATTCCCATGACGATACACGATAGCGATATCACAGCTCTTCACGAGACTCCAAGGGCGGGGCTTCATGACCCCACGCTTGCCCTTCAAGTGCAACTCTGGCACCTGCTCTCCAAGATTGTCGCTAGTAAGTGAACCCCTGTTTTCACAGACCTCGCGAGCAGGCGCTCACGGGTTTCCTGCACTAGCTATCTACAAGTCAGAGAGAACGTCCCTCAACCAGTTTCTCGAGGCTACAGGGTCGATATTGCACGCCCTCGCGGGGCACGCGCAGGAGATAGAAAAGCTAGTCGACATTGACCTTCAAGACTCGCTCCAGACCATGTCGCGGGGGACCCGTCACATAGCGCTGCTATATCACATGGTTCGTGCATTTCCCTTTTGTATGTTGACTGGCACTGACCAAGGTTCGTCAACAGTGCGTCATAGTCGCCACTCGGCCTCTATTCCTGTCCGTTCTCATGGAGCTGTTGGATCTAGACGGCGAGCGGACGACTTGGCAGGGCCTGTTGGCTCTTACAGAGCCGCTGGTTGCCACTGGTATCAAGTCGGCCGTGAAGACGCTTCAGATATTGTCCGGCGAGGACAGCATTTTGGGTACGTCAGGCCTCGCCGCTTATGCGTTCACGCCCACCTTCCTTTATCCTCAGGAAAGGCTGAGCAGAAAAACTGAGAAGTAAAAACTACAGAAGCGTTTCTGCCGTTTGACCTGGAATTCTTATACGCAGCCGCACTACATCTTTTAATGGCAAGCGCGGTATTCCCGGGCATGGCAAACTCACAACCCTGTAACTTGCGCGATTCCCATCTCATTTTTGACGAACTGGTCCGCAAGGGGAACCGAGTAGCGGAGGCCCGAGAATCGCAGCTCATTTTTCTCGAGGTTGCTTTTGAAGAGTTTGCTACGAGGGCCAAACAACAGGGGCTGCAGACGCCATGCTGGTCCGGTGCCCTGGCGGACGCGTGGACGGACGCTGCGACCATCGTCGTCGATCCTGGGCAGGAGCAGCAGCTTCATAGGGGACACCAAGACCAACACACGGTCCGGGAGGGGAGTGGAGCTGTCCCTTTCGCCGTTGACGTTGCCGATCATGACGAAATGCCGCTGTTGGTGGGAGAACACCCGCCGCTGCCGGAGAATGCCCAGTTTTTGGACAACATCGGGATTTCGGCAGACGACTTCTTGAACATTGTGGACACGATTGGGGGGCTGGAATATGATGGGTTTGCAGAACTGTGAATGTAATCTGACTCGAAATTGTAGGATAGCGTCACTCACTAGGATTCAGAATGTGTTGGGGATGGCGGGGACGGGCCTGGCGGGGAAAGGTCTCGTGAAGACACGGGAATGGGGAATGTTGACGATGTAGTACAGGTAGCGTTAGTGAATGGACTTGCGAGGAGTAAAATGGGGTCACCATCGTTCATCACATATTCCATCTTGTGATCAAAAAGCACTGCTGTTCGACTCACCTAGACTGTCAAAAAGGTATCGTGAGTTAAAGTCGTTGAAGTCTTAAAAATTCAGCTGCTTGGAAGGTATCAGACGCCCAGAAGTGTGGCTCACATCGGAAGCACCCGAGGCGATGTCACGTAGGCCTCTCGGTTGCATTGTCGGCTCGGGCCCCGGGTAGCATCCGAGAGCGGCCCTGTAACGCAGTGTGGCTTACACAAACTTCTCGGGCGCCAATCCCGAGACAACCGCCCGTACCCACGCTAATACACCATGTAAACCCAACCCTTCACCCCAGAGTCTCCAGGGATTTTGGCCTGGAGGTGGTCAAGCAGAGGCTGTCCCTTCATTTTGACCCGAAACGGACATCCCGTTATGCAATCGAGCATTCGTGCCTGACGAGCGGCAAAGACGAGGCGGCAAGTGGGGACATGAACGCGCTCTAGCGTTTCCCGAACTGAAGTGCCGGCGACGTGTGGGTAGGTACGTGGGCCGACTGTAATCCCCTAAAGCCGAGTGGGTCGGGTCGCCTCAGGTTAAGCATCTCGGGTCATCTGACCCGGGTACCCGAGACTTGCAGGGGTCGGGAGAGAAGCCGATGGTGGCCTCCCTCCGGGTTTTAGCTCCACTAAGACCGGACCACACACCACCCTCATGCCCCGATAGACCGTGGTCAGATTTTACAGAGTGTCGGAATGGGCGTCAGGATCAGCCGCTTCTCCTCTTGTCCAGGGGAAGGACAGGATGCACGTACGCGTACACCTTATGCATACTAGTCCCGTCATACAAGCCGGGAGCACGAAGCTCGGAGGGAGCTGACTTTCATCTGCGGTGACGATAATACATGTACACATGACAACGATGACTTCTCCACCGGGAGCCATAGGAGCCATCCGAACCGAAGGATGGCTTCGATCTAGGGCATCCACCGAAAGGAAATCGAGATGGCGCATCCGAGGAGTGCATCCGTCTCGGCTAGGGAGGGACAGGTGCGCCGTTGTGACCCGCAGGTCCGTGAACGCGAGTCGGTTTCCAAGGGGCAGCCCGGTCCGCGAGGACATTCGTGTGAAAAGGCGATCACCGCCTCAAATATATATGTAACTCTAGGACCTAGGCAAACAGTAGAGGAATAAGAGAAAGACACTACTAAACTGAAACCCAATTTCCGATCACTGACTGTCTACTGCACTCTTATCTCTGAATCATAACTTCGCGAGACAAAATGCCTAGTACACTCATCGCCCAACCGCCCACGGCACCCCATGTCATCGGTCCTACAACCAAGACCGTGACCCGTCCTAGCCATCCACTTCCTCAGTACCTCTCCGAGCAGGCCAAGCAGACGCCGAAGGAGGACTTTAACCCGAAAACGCACCTGAGCTTCGAGCCTCCTGAGAAAATTCTCAAGATGAAGGACATTGGCCTTGAGGGTCATGGCATCTCTCCCAACGCGGTTGCCGGGCCTTTTCAGCTCTTCTCCGACTCGGCCATCCAGCAGATCAGAGCCGAGGTGTTTAGCGAGGACGTCCTCCGCGACTGTCAATTCTCCTCCACTTTTAACAAGAACATGGTGAGGGGCATAGGGCCTGCGTACGTCTCACAGCTCACCACGTCCTGACACCATGTCCATCTTCCGTGCTGTTTTTCTAACTTTTGGCCAGACGGGCCCCCTTCACCTTCGCCGCCTGGAAATCCCCTGAGCTGCTTGCCGCCATCTCGACGGTCGCCGGAATCGACCTTGTCCCTTCCATTGACTGGGAAATCGCTAACATCAACGTCTCGATCAACGACGGATCTACCCCGGCGAGAGATACTTGCCAGAAGAACGACCCTCTCGCAGACGGATCCGCCGTTGCATGGCACTATGACAGTTTCCCCTTCGTGTGCGTGGTTATGCTCTCAGACTGTACCGATATGGTCGGCGGAGAGACGGCGATCAAGACACCCTCTGGGGAGATCATGAAGGTCCGAGGGCCGACCATGGTAAGTCATCCAAGATCCGTTACGAAGAAAGCCTCGTAGCTGATGGTCGTGTTAGGGAACTGCGGTAGTGATGCAAGGGAGGTACATCCAGCACCAGGCCCTCAAGGCCTTCGGGGGCCGCGAGCGCATCAGCATGGTCACCTGCTTCAGGCCGAAGTCGCCCCACGTCAGAGACGAGACTTTCCTCACCGGCGTGCGGCCCATCAGCTACCGGGAGCAGCTCTACGCCCAGTACGCGGAGTACCGGCTTGAGATCCTCGAGGAGCGCATCCGTGCCAAGCTGAAGGAAGAGAGGGAGCGGGAGCGAGGAAACAAGGACTTTGACGTCGAGGGGGCGCAGAAGTGGCTGGTGGAGCAGAGGGATTTTATCGACAGTATGGTGCAGGAGATTTTCTGAATCTATTTCAACGAGGAGGGAGCTGTAATGCCTGACAACGTGGAAAACGGTGCCCACGGCGATAAAAATGCCGCCCCTAATGCTCATGAATTGAACAAAGCGGGGCATTGTCCACAACCACGGTATCGTTCGGCCTTGCAGCAATTATGGCCGCATACTCTGGCTGTCCAACTTGGACAGATATTATTAGGCTCATAATCTTACCTGCTCATACGTTGTGCCGCATTACACGGCGAGCACCGCCGAGAACGTCGCCTCTACACCATTCTCATGAATCCAAGCCGGATCCTCCCGATTCTTCATCCTCGTTCGACGCTCCTCATCCGTCTCCGTCTTCCCTACCCTCTTCACCATCTCTTTATTTACCTGAGGCATAGTATTTAGAACGAGATCCGTATGCGCTTTCGTCGTCTTCTCGCACAGCCCCAGAGCCCGCTCGATGTCTACCTCCGATGGGTCAGGTGGCGATGGGGAACGTTGCTGCGGTGTCAATATCATTAGGATGATAGTGGCTGGGGTGTAGTGTTAGTTCATAAAAGAACACATACACATACGTAATGTAAAGTTCCGCATACCGACGCGGTGACCCCAATGTTTGGAGGTCTGGCGACGCCGTCACGACGTGCCGAGGGGGGTCTGGATGGCGCAATAGTACGTCTCACAAACGATACCAACGCAATGGAACGATGCAAGTATGCGCAAGTACGTTCTGGTCCAATTATAGAGCACTCTGTGATTTATACGAGGGCGATATCGCGCACGCTATCTGCAAGGGCGAGTGAGCGTCAGGACGGCCGTCCCAAGGTTACTGCTGCTGCGTTGTTAGTGCCCCCTTGGGGCCCTCTCCAATCACAATAACTTAGCCTGTAATTACTTGATTCCTGAGTGGTGGTATCTGAGACTTTACCTACGGGGCTTTTGCCGTTACCCGAGAGGGCTGAAAGGGTCTGGACCCGGCTGTCGCCGCATCGGTTTGATACGTGTGCTGAGGCTGACGCTCGCCCTTGACTACTTTTTCGGCCGAATGGTGCCGGTGCTATCGAACGTCATTGGTTGACCTGAGAACGGGGTCCCTTGTTCGGCCGAGCTCCGGGAGCATCCGTTCGGCTCGTGGGGGTGGAAGCACTCCGTCTTAGTACCCGTAGATCCCCATGCTCTTTCCTTCCATGATCACATCAAAACAAAAAAAAAAAAAAAAAAGAAGAAGAAGAAGAACCAGCACAGCACCTCGGCAGGGTGTTATGACTTGGGAAATAGATCGTCGCCAAGGTAAAACAATTAAGCCGTTGATCTTTGACGTCTGAGAGTCGTTCCAAAACCCCCACGCCATTACTTATCCCCGCGGCTATCTCTCCACACCGGAGCACGTCACCTCGTAAAGGCAAGAATCTGCGACCCCCATCCGTTTGTTCAAAGGCACAATGGCACGTAGTACCCAGGAGGCCGCGTATCCGGAGTACGTATCGGCAGAACAGCGTCAATCCCTTGGGGAAACAGACACCTCCAACTCCTCCTAGACATCAAAGGCGCCGATACGACGACTCCTCAAACATGAATTCGAGCAAATTGCTCGGTACTTGAGGTCGAGAACAACGAGCCATTCGCGCAGGAGCCAGCGCCAATCACCGATGTTTTCGGGGCACTTTTGGCAAACGCTCGGACCAAGCCAAAAGTTCCCCTCGAAGAAATCCTTCCAAGTTTCCACGGATAAACGGCCCAGCCCGTGTAAGACCAAACGGACGGCAAGGACGCGACCGCGCTGCGGCTCGCCCCAGGAGTCCGGAACCTACGTGGTTTGACGCTGGCATGCTGTCACAAAAGGCCTGACAGCGACTGGGTGGAATGCCGGATTGGGAAGGTGCGTTAGGGTGTTTGGGAGGGGGAAAAGGTCCCTTTATCCTATCTGAGAACCTACGCGAGAGACCGCTTGCACTGGGGTTGGTGCTTCTGACCCGGCGCTCTGGGATTAGTCGAATAAGACGTGCGATTGCACCAACTCACAGGTCCTATCACGTCACCAACAGTCGGGTACTCTCTTGCTCGGACGTGGATGCTCGTCCGATTTACCTAACTCCCAATGCATATGCGCAAGGGGGGGTGAGGGAATGTTTGGACATGGAACGGCATCGTACTTCATTCAACGCATATTAGTTGAACGGGTGCCCCGCAGACAGACCGTGGAATAATGTATATAGATAAGCAGATAGGGATCGTCGAATATACCCTGTCCTTGTGCACCGAGTTTTGCCTTCCACGCCATTGACACTGATCTCAACGAGGATATGTCAGACCCGATCGTCGAAAAGGGGCCCGCCAGGGGCCCCAACCCCGTCCCAGGCAACCCACGCTCACTCCCAAGCGACGACTCCTTCAACGAGAAGGACAGCAGCGGTTTTGGGAACGAAAAGACCGGAAAGAGAGGCATACTGGACACGGAGATCACTCCCGCTAATGGCCTCTGCGACACGGACAGCGAGAACGTCATCATTATCACGGGCGCCGACGCCGCCGCGCACTTGCTACCGATGCGCGATGACGGGGAGCCCGCCCTGACCTTCCGGAGTCTCTTCCTAGCTAGCTGTCTCGCGTGTTTCCAGGCTGTGATGTCCCAGGTTAGTTTAACTAGGAGGGCTCCACTCATCTCAGGGGCAGACCATCCCTTCCTCCCCCCAATATCTTCATCAACGGCAACACATACTTACCATTTCTTTAGATATACCAGGTGAGTTTCAACTCGTGAGACTCAATGCACGTCGGAGGCAACCCCTCCCCTTCTCACCCTAATATTCTCCTGAAGAGCTAGAGGGTCACTGCTAAACACACACTGACCATCGCACTAAGTTCAAACCGACCGGGGTCACCATCTCAGGCACCTTCATTGTATTGATTGCCTATTTTGCGGGTAAGGCATGGGCTGCCTTCCTTCCTCGCGGCGACAAGTTCGAGGCGCGATGGCGAGCCCACGACGGAGAGGGTGAGCCGCCCCGGTGGATCAAGGTCATCTCCTTCTTCAACCACGGACGATGGAACCTCAAAGAGCACTCGATCTGCGCCATCACGGCCACCTCCGCATCCAACGCCTCCGTCAGTGTCACTGTCTTCACGGCCCAGGACCTCTTCTATGACCTGCCGCTGAGCGCCACGACTATTATCCTGAGTGTTGTCTCCATCGGGTTGTTTGGGTACGGGATCTGCGGCATCCTGCGTCCTATAGCCGTGTGGCAGGTTGAGTCGGTATACTGGTCGACGCTTCCCACCGTCAAGGTTCTTCAGGCGTTACACTGGCAGGACCTGAAGCACTCGAAGCCGCTCAGGTTCTTCTGGTACGCATTTGGTGGTATGTTCGTCTACGAGTTCCTCCCGGCCTATGTCTGGCCGTGGCTGAACTCCATATCTATACCTTGTTTGGCGTCTATGCACGCCAAAGGTGATAAAGCCGCTGTCCTCACGAATCTCTTTGGGGGGTCTCTCAATAATGAGGGACTGGGCCTCTTTACCGTGTCCCTCGACTGGCAATATGTAAGGCAGTATTTACTGTGCTCTTGCTTCTTTAAAACATACTGACGCTAACTGCTTTCCAGATCACTTCCTTCCAGACTTCCCTCCCGCTCAAGCTGCAAGCCCATGCAGCCCTTGGGTTTTTCACATGCTTCCTCGCGGTGCTCGGAATATACTACTCGAACACCTGGGACGCGAAAGGCCAGCCCTTCATGTCGACACAGCTTCGAGCCCAGGACGGCACGAGTTACCCGATCACCGAAGTGTTCACTGGCGGCGTGCTGAACAACGAGGCCCTAGCCAAATACGGAATTCCGACTTTAACTGGCTCTTTTGCTTTCGCGATGTTCATGGCTAATGCTGCTGTGAGTGTTAAAGTCCATACAAACCCTTCAGAATGCTGAGCAATGATATATCTAGATCGGAGCCCTCATTGCCCACTGCGCCCTCTTCTGGGGCGGTGACATCTACCGGGCATACAAGAGCGCGCGGAAGGGGAGCTACGATGACCCGCACCATGTACACATGTCTAAGCACTACAAGGACACCCCATGGTGGTGGTATGCTGCTGTTCTGGTTATCAGCTTCGTCCTCGGCCTCGTGGTCGTCGTAAAGGAGGACATCACCCTTTCAGCCTGGGCCTACGTTGTCGCCCTGATATTGGGTATAATTATTGCGCCTCTGGTGAGCGTTGCTTCCTTCCACACAGATTACACTTTTTACCTTCCGAGGGCGAGACTCCCTAACGTGACTTCATGTAGAGTGTCATCATTTACGCTCGCTTCGGAAATGGTATTGCCACGAATAACTTGTCAAAGCTCCTAGCTGGTCTTATCGTACCTTCACGTCCTGTTGGAAACATGTACTTTGCGGCGTGGTCACACAATGTCATCGCCAGCGCAGTCAACCTCTCCAACGACCTGAAGATGGGTGAATACCGTACGTTCCCTCCGCCCCACCCGGCATGCCTCGCCGCTAACTCCATTACAGTAAAAATCCCCCCTCAAGTTATGTTCTTGACACAGATTTGTACGTTTTCCCTCTAGTCCATTGTAGTAATCTCGAGTACTGACAGAAAAAGACGGAACTATCCTGGGTGGCTTCGTCAACTACGCGGTCATGGTCTCCATCGTGACGGGCAACCGCGAGCTCCTCTCTGAAGGCAACGGCAGCTCAACATGGAGTGGCGCCACAATCCAGTCGTTCAACACCAACGCGACGTCCTGGGCGCTTGCCTCGTACCTTTACAAAATCGGCGCCAAATTCGACATGGTGCCCATGGGTCTACTTATCGGAGCCGGTATCGTCGCGATCCACCGGGCTTTTACTCATGTAAGTAACACTCCATAACGTGGATTGGGTACCGTGCTTTTGTTCTGTTTCTAGTTCGCACCCACTAACTTCAGATCCCTCTCAGTTCATCCCGAAGATCCGGGGCTTCTCCACGCACGAGATCAATATGCCGCAGTTCCTCCAGTACGCCGGCTACATCCCCTACAACCAGTCCCAGACCTGTGTCATCTTCAGCCAGATCCTTGCGGGCTTCTTCGTCCAGTTTTACCTCCGGAACTACCGCCCGCGCATCTTCAAGGACTACTCGTACCTAGTTACGGGCGCCTTTGACGGTGCCAGTCTTTGTGTGTTGTTTATCCTGTCGTTCGCGGTCTTTGGCGCGGGTGGTCCTTCCGTTCCGTTCCCCAAGTGGTGGGGCAACAACGTCGATGGGAACCCAGATCTTTGTCCCGTGATTGAGTAGTCTGGGGAGTTGCCTCATCACCTGTTTCCAGGGGTGCTACACTTTCCTAGTACACCTGAGTGATTGGAACTTGATGGGATTCGCGCCGGGTTAGCAGGTCGTCGACGGTTACAGTACCCTTCGGTACGCTTCTTCGAGAGCTCCATAACTATATTAAAGACAGTTTAGTTCACTGACTCGCCAATATGCGCCCAGTTAATCGGGCAGGAATACCCTTCCTTGCTTAAACTATGTTACGGCTTTTTTAATGCCTTTTTTTCTTTTTTTGTTATCCCGTACCTAAAGCGCTGTATACCTTCGATCACACTCACCCATAAAGCAGAAGATAATATTCGGTGTCTTTCTCCTGCCGCTTCGGCTGGGCGCCTACGCATGCATAGTCTTAACACCTATTCTCGACTGACCTTCAGTCTCTCCTGTCTCCCTCTCGTTTGCGCTCTAGAGCCCTGCTTTTGTGACGCGCCGCCACGCTCCTCGCACCCTCGATTCTTTAGTTTGTTCCGTCACAATATGCCTCGGGACTGTCTAATACGGCCAACCGCAGCATGCAAGGTCAAACAATCCGGGTGTACGAGTTCCTAACTGCATCAACCGGTATCCACCTTCCGTAACCTATCATTTCTTTTTTCCGTCTGTTGAAAGGAAGCGGGGTGATCCTGCAGGCTGCCCCCCAGTTTGCTTGAACGAAGTCTGCGACGAAAGTCATTCCGGTTAGCGATTTCCAGATGTAAGAAAGGCGCAGAGACAAAGGAGTGGGATAGAGTAAAGTGCTTTCGCCTGCTTCGAGCACTCGCCTAACGCACCAACCTCCGTATCTTGCAAGGATCGTCTGCGGTTCAGGTCGGGTTCGCTCTGAATCTGGAGGAGGGTCGATGACCAACGCAAGGTAGCATTGTGCGCTGTTACCAAAGGCCCTGTTTCCTCCGCATGAGCGGAACGGCTCAGGGAAGGCCCCGTCCACACAATCCCTGTGCCGCGTTCCATAGCACGTTGCTGTGTAGTGTCAATGGCAAGTGGGGTTGCCCGCCAGCTCGAGCAGCATTTAAAACCAAGCGACGGAGCGTTGCCCCTCCTGTCCCGTACCTCTCTCTCCTCAACGATACCACGCCCTCACAGGAGAAAAAATAAGCGAAAGCCCTGCAAGACAGAAATCACCCGCGACTTCGCTCAAGGCCGCAGTGGCCTCAATGCCGCCTCCGCAGGGCTCTAGCCCGGCTGCCGTGACTCCCAAGTCACCACCGAAAAGCCCCGCGAGCCTTGGTACTGGGGATCTTTTGACCGGGGACCACTGGACAGATGACCCACTTGTCAGTATAATAGAACATGAAACGGTGTTGGCTTGCTTAGCGGCCTGGCTACTAATATCAATTACAGGAAGCCGACACGGAGCACGAGGACCCGACACTTAGCGACAATTATAGTTCTACTGCCTCGCTAACCTCTAGCATCCTCAAATACCGGACTATCAAAGGCAGGACCTACCATAGCGACCGTGGTAGCGCTGAGTACTGGTATTCCCCGTATAAACCTGATGCTTCGTAGTGATACCACTAACCGCGCGACAGGGGCTCGAACGACGAGTTACAAAACGAGGCAAATATCATGTACGTACTGGTTGTTACATGCTTATATTTTTATCCAACTTTAATCCGGTAGGCACCATGTTCACACGCTAGCGCTTGACGGGCAGCTTTTCCTTGCCCCTATCAAAGACGATATACAGGCAAGTTGAACCTATTCTAGGTTAAGATACGACAGGGAAATAAGAACTTCGCTAACTCTTTTTGATAGAAAACAGTAGATATTGGGACTGGGACTGGTGTTTGGGCGATGTATGAACTATGACGACCAGCTGTTCGCAAAACGCGAGTACTTATAATCTTGCTAGTGACTTCGGCGATAATTACCCAACCTGCGAGGTTATCGGGACCGATATCTCGCCGATCCAACCAGGCTGGGTTCCTCCAAACGTTAAGTTGTACGTCTTTCCCACAGGTTACCAAGCGGGGCCCGCATGACGGGGCTAACAAGGCATAGCTACATGGAAGACTGCGAAGAGTCATGGACTTACGAGCCAAACTCCATTGACTTCGTCCACATGCGCTACCTAACTGGCAGTATCAAGGACTGGTTTGGTCTTTTTGAGCAAGCCTTCAAGTGCATCAAACCTGGCGGCTACCTCGAGTCTTATGAGGCTTCGCCCCATATCATCAGCGACGACGGCACTGTTGAGGATGGTAGCGCCCTAAATCAATGGGGTAAGATCTTTGTCGCGGGCGGGGAAAAGGTTGGGAGGATTTTCACGATGTATGAACAGGGAACGCAGCGGGCGGCCATGGAGAAGGCTGGATTTGTTAATATCCAGGAGAGGAATGTCCGAGTAAGTCTAATTGCAACGTCTCTAAAATCTAAAGGTGGTAGTGATAGGACCTAACGAAACAACAGGTTCCTATAGGGACATGGGCTAAACACCCCAAGATGAAGGAATTAGGGGCATACGCGTCTGCGTCTCTTACCGCAGACATTGAGGGATACGTGCTTTATATGGCCAATTTGATTGGCTAGTCGAAGGAGGAGGTGACGGTGTATTGTGCGCTTTTCCGCTGTGAGGTGAAGAACATGGCGATTCACGGCTATTCCAGGGTCAAGGTCGTTTGGGGCCAAAAGCCGGAGTAACGCCAGGGCTAAGGTATTACTATGTCTTCCATTTTATTATGTATCTATCAGACCTCAAGAGAATGCCTGCATCGTTCGTTGAAAACACCCAAATTGCCGATTGGATGCCACACGCCTATGTTGTCATCAAGGGTTTCCTCCCTGCCAAGCTAACCAATGCCGCTGTCCCCTTCGGTGAGCGGAGGCTATTAACGCCAGTCCCAGACCGGCAAGAAGTCTCTGGAACCCCGAACCCTATCTTCCCCATTCCTACCCTATTCGCGTGCACCTACAACACCTGTATAGCACAAGTTACTTGATTTTTTATATCTTACGACAGTTTCGTGCGTTCTTAAGCATGTTTACTTATTATGAGCCGTTTGATCCGAAGGTAGACTCGCTACGCGTGCTTGTTCTCCCGCCCCGCGCCTCCTCGATTAGTGGTGAGATAGGATGCAAGCTTCAGAAACGAAAATTCGGCAGCGAACCAGCGTAGAAAGCTCTTTCATGCACCTAGAGATTGCGCCGGAAGGAAACGCTGCGCTAACCAAGTCTGGGCCAAGACTTTCCTCGGGTCGCGGTGTTACGGTCCGGGACTGTACAGGTGCGACCGTTACACGCGGGACCTGATGGGGTTGGCTCCTTCAGAGGCAAAGGTTTGGAATAGGGTTGTTGCCCTCCAGTAGTGCGACACCTCCGTGATCGCTCGGAAAGTGGAAGACAGGGCGGGAGAGTGGTACTTGATTACAGGGAAGGCAGAAGTTTATAGGCGGTCTATACAGCGATAGGGAAAATGAGCGTACGGTTGGATATGATATAAAGCAGCTGGATATTAGGGAGGAGGACTTTTCGATCGACGGGTCGTCCGGGGACATGATCTATCTTAGGCTGGACCTTCAAACTCTCCAGCAGCTTCCCTTGACGTTAGTAGTCAGAATAAAGCAATTCTCCAACCACTCCCGCTCTTGTTTTTCGGTGTAAAAAGATGGCCCTAAATTATAGGCAACGTTGTATATGCTAGATAGCACTGCCCCCCTTCTGCCTTAAACCTCTTAAATTTGTCTGCGAGAAGCATAAGAGAAAGGGCTAGATACAATACGTGATCGATGACAAGCTAAGAGATGCGGAAGACACGTAAGGTGTTATTACTAGTCCCCTCCGGTCGTATTTTAAGCGAACTTGCAGCAGCCCCCCTCCCCGCTCCCAACCCCCTCGAATGCGCGTAACACCAGGCAATAGCGTGGTCGGTATTATATCTACCGATATAGTTCAACGCTAGTGTGCATTTATTGGGCGCGGTATTCATTTCTATTGGCCATGCATTTCCCAATGCTTGTTCCCCACACCCCCACGGAACGGCTGCAAGCCGGAATGATAGCACGGCAGCCAGTTGGGTGGGCTCTTACCCCGCACTTCTCACCGTCATAGTAACCCAGCTCAAGATACGAGCACGTTCAGCCAGGCTCTTCTTACTCAAGCATGCTCACTCAATCAGGTCTCGATCGTTACTGTCAAAACCGAGGACGCCGCGGTGGTGAGCTTCTACGACGGGCTCACGTCTCACGGGGAATAAATGCTGTGAGTATGACTCGGCCAGCCATTGCGCCGAGCTACGTGTAGTAAAGAATTCTTGGCTGGAATATTGCTCCTGTGATCTGCATTATCCTACCGTTTAACGGCTAACCTTGACATTTGGTGCTGTCCATACACTGTTACTATCAAGTGACGGCCCGGTGAGACCAATTATGGGTATACCGGATTTAAAGGTTAGAGGCTAGAGGGCTAGGATTCACTGGAGTTAGTAAATGGGAATAAAACACCACGCGCATACTCCCATGCCTCTAATTAGACGTCTTCTGCACGGCTGTGGACTTTTAGTACGGCTGTTAGGCTATCAACCTTAGATGGGACAACGAGTATCTCGACCTTTTCAGTTTGCAACCGCCACCGAAATACCCTCTCTTTGATTTGCTCATGTTCTTATCCTACTAACCCTCTCCGTGGCCTTCCTTCAAACCTTGTAGTCCTCGTACTCCTTGTCATAATCATAGTACCAGTGACTCTCGCCCTGTCCCTTCCCCTCAATAGCACCAGCAGCCAGCTTCGCTATAACGTTGGCAGACCATTCCGCCGGCTCCACTCCGCCCTCCGTATCCCATATCTTGAACTTCTCAATCTCGCTGTCCTTCATCTTCCCCTGGAACTTCCCGGCCACAAGGTCAGTAACCATGGGCGTCCTCGTGAGGCCGGGGTATATCCCGAAGATGTCAACCTGGTCTTCCTCATGCCCGAGGACCTGGATGAACCGGGAGAGGGCGGCCTTGCTGCTGCAATATGGCGCCCAGGCGCTATAGATTATCTCTTTATCCACGGCCGAAGAGAGGATGATAACGCGGCCTTTGCTCTGTCGAAGGTAGGGAAGGTATTGCTGAGTCTGGGATCTGCAGTCAGTGACATGATATGGTAGACTAGGGGTATAAAAAACGAACAAGTTGAACGGGGGTGAAGACGTTAATCTCGAAGGCGCGTCGCATTTTCTCCACATCGAGGCTTCCTATGGTTTCAATGTCCCCAAGGACGCCTTGTGTTATCACTAAAGCATCGAGCCCACATAGGTAATCGGACACGAGCTCCAGGGCCTGCTTCTGGACGCCGGGCGTGGTGGCATCGCCCTGAACGAATCGGATTTTATTGTCTCTGGCCAATTGGCTGATGCGTTCGGTGATGTGCAGGCCGAGAACGGCGACCTTCGCCCCGTGTCGATTGAGCAGGAAGTGGGTGACATGCTCCCCAATCCCACTACCGCCGCCAACGACAAGAATACGGGACATGGCTGAGGGAATTGTTCTAGGAACGATAGCTCGTGACAGACAGTCAAATACGGCCAGGATGATTCGAAGAAAGTCGGGATACCGTAACCCCACCGGATAGGTTCCCCTAGCTCGGTTTTGTACCTGGGTGGGCCGCAGGTAAACTTCTCCATCTGCGCGTATTTCCGAGACCGGGGTGGGATTATAAACACCCGCAGGTACGGGCCGTCGCCCGCGCTAACCGGTCGCGAACCGCGCGGCGCAATCGATACCACATGAGGAAGACAGAATGCTATCGGCAGCAGGATATTGGTATCAAGGTCGGAGTACTCAAGCAGCGGAAATTTTCTCCGAAAAGTGAGTCTCGACAACGAAAGTGTTCTTTGTAGCTTGGGCCTACATCGAGGTCCTTTTCGAACCCACCTCTATTTAACTAGCTAAGAGGCCAAAACACCTCCGTCTACAGCAATATCCTCCCCAGTGATGTAGCTAGCCGCGTCCGTTAATAGGAAAGCCACAAATGACTTCAGCTCATACCTGTCCGCAAACCTTCGCATAGGAACCAAGCTTTCGAACAACTTCAGCCGGGGGACATCTTGCTCGGGGTACCCTGGAGTCGCCTTGGTCAGGAAGAACCCGGGACTGATGCTGTTGACGCGGATTCCGGCTTTGGCGTACTCTGTGGCCAGGGACTTGGTGAAGCCGAGGACTCCGCCTTTGGTGGCGCAATAGACTGCGTTTTGCTGGCCGGGGATGCCCGCGTGGCCGCCAATAGAGGAGATGTTGACAATCGCCCCACCCCTTTTATGCTCAAGCATCTGGGCTGCGGCTACTTGTGAGGCGAAGATGGTTCCGGTCAACTGACCTTCATGTCAGCGCCCTTTCGACTGTGACTGGGGGCCTCTAAATCTAGATTTCGGACTCACGTTGATCCCGAGAATCCTGTTGATGGTTTCTTCACTGTGCTCGATGAACGGGCCTCCGGTTCCAATACCGGCTGCGTTCACGAGACAGTCCACAACCCCGAGCGTCTCCTTGACGATTATAAACTCTGTGCGCAGGGCATCCATACTCGTGACGTCGACCCTGCCCGCCATTTGTTCAGTATCATACTTAAAACGGCGAGCTAATTGTCTGGGACGCACTGGTGATAGTGGAACTTGAAACCATTGTCCTTCTCCAGGATCTGTAGCGTCTCGGTCGGTTGTTCGAGGATGTCGAACAGTGCAACATTTGCACCCAGCTCTGCGCATGCCACAGCAATGGCAAGGCCAAGCCCGCGACCGCCGCCTATGGAAACATCTCAGAGTTTTTTCAGAGCCATTATATTGGGACGATGCCTCAACCTACCAGTCACAACGGCGGTCTTGCCCATGAGGCTAATAAGGTCATGCACAGATTTGGACCTGTACTTGTCGGTCTCCGCTACAAATCGCTCCATGGTCGCGTCGAGGCTGCTGCTGGTCCGTTCGCTTGCTTGGCTGCTACATGAAATTGGCGACCATACAAGGATATATCCACGTCATACTGATAGTATAATAATATATCCCACAGATAACCGAAGGTCATCGGTGGGCTTCTTCCCCGGTGATGGCCCCAGGGTGGGGTACCGCGCGTTGCGCGATTCCCCGAGGCCAAGCGCCCCAACCGTTGTCCGCCCCCTGCCCCCTATCCGAGCCACACCCCACGGGGACAAGACAAGACCCAGAAGGCGGAACCTGCTCATTTGAGCGGCCTCGTGGAGAGACGCGCCTGTGAGAACCGGCTTAGCCAAAATGGAGCTAGTGCTGGGGCTCTTGGGATATTTAATACGGGTACCGTTTGGCCCTGGCGGTTCCCGATAGTCCGGGAGAGCAATCCGAAGACTACACTGGGAAGGTAGTAAAATATGTCGAACAACGCATTGTATGGCCATGGCGTCGACTTCGACGCGGTCAGCAGGAACGCGCCATGCTCGCGAAGAGTATCCAGGTCTTTGCCGACGTGACGGGGAAGCGTCCCTGCGGGTGGACAGCACGGGCGTGGAAGCCTCGCCTAAAACGGTGCAGATCCTCGAGGACGCCGGGATTATATACAGTCACTTGTTTATGCACAACGACTGCCAGCCATACTACTTGCGGTGAGCACCAAGCAACATTGAATCGAACTACACGCTCAAGGCCGGCGACTGGATGAAGCCTATGTCGAAGCTGAAGCACTCTAGTCCCTTCGAGATTCCGGTTAATTGGCATCCGACGACTGGGCGCCCCTTCAGATTGGGCAGCGCGGGGCGGGCCTCATTGATCCAGACATTGTTTTCAAGCTCTGGAAGACTCCGTTGGATTTCTACTACCGCGAATGTGGCTCGTTCATTTTCCCGAATAGCATCCACCCGCAGGTATCGGGCAAGCCGCACGTTCAGTTTATGCAGGAAAGGCTCATTAAAGGATGGACATGGTACCGCCTCCCTTTATCTCCACTGATGTACGAAATTATTCCGTATTGGGGTGGCCGGCATGATAAGGATGAGGGTCGGCAAGCAGGGTGGGGCGTATTCGAGTGGGGGCAGTGCTTGAAGAATGTCGAGCTCGGAGGAAGGCGCACGCTAATAATGCGGAGACCCGCGCTCTCGGCGTTCCACGCAACCGCAACTTAGACATATCTGGCTTAGTACGACATAAACTCGCGGGGAAAGACCAGAGCCTCCCGACCCCACGCCCCTGCTCTCTTACCCCAGACCAGGATTCGGTGTCCCTGGAAATACCGGGTGGGCCGCTCTGGTGGCTTCTGGGTACGGATGTCCATGAATCCCCGCATTATCGGTGCCCGTGCTCGCGGAAAGATATCAGGTCACGCTGATCCCCGTCGCGTCAAACATTATATATTCGAGGGGACACATAAAGAACAAGGGGTACGGCTGACTGCCCTCGACCATTCGCCTGACAGGGCGCAAAACACAGAAACGCTTTGAAAAATCTTCTGCTGCACAATCCAGAGTACGAGAAGCTTCAGGTGCTGTCGTCATCCAATCGATCATGGCGGCAAACAAAGCCATTGTGAAGGCGAAGACCTTCCTTCGACGACCATACTGGTGAGCTGCCCACGCATAATTTTGCTTCCTGCATCACTAAACGGCCAAACCAGGCAAAACTTCATTGTCGGTATTCTCATCGGTTTGACCGGCGGTCTCTACGTCGCGCTCAATCTGTTGGGAGCTGGTGGTGGGAAGCCCAATTCCGCCTCCACGATCAACACCGCCAACGCGGTTCTCTGCGCTACGTATGCTATTGTTGCACTCTTTGGAGGCCCTGTCCTCAATAAGCTTGGTCCGTCGTGGACTGCATTCGTGAGTAACCTGTAACCCCACCAGTTCGTCCATGGCCCTAACTCCCAGTGCACAGTTCGGTGTAATTGGATATATTGTCTATATTGGAAGCCTCTGGCACTTCGACGGATATGCAGTGGCAGCATTTCCACTCGTTGGCGCTGTTTGTCTCGGTGTACGTTCCGGCCTCACCGGAGTGAACGGGGTATTCAATTGAAAATGCTAACACTGCCTAGACTTCGGCTGGGTTTATCTACGTTACCCAAGGCTACATCTCCATGTCCTACTCGGAGGAGCAGGAGCGAGGCAAATTTGTGTCTATTGCGCTCAACCTGCAAGCTCTCGGTGCAGTCGTTGGCGGCATAATCCCACTAATTATTAACCGCGACAAGGTAAGTCGGGCTTCCAAGCTTACGAGGGATTCTCTGACACCCCAGCAGGCAGTCAGCGCCGGTGTGCCCGCCGCGGTGTACATCGCCTTCATCGTTATGGACTTCGTCGGCGCCGCTATGTCCCAGCTATTGACATCGCCCAGAAAAGTCCTGCGACCTGACGGGACAAACGTCGCTGAACCAAAGGCCCGGACGTTTATGCAGGAACTGAGAGGTGTATATGACGCGTTGAACGACTGGAAGATATGGATCCTGGTAAGGCAACCCAGTCCTCCCGGCGTAACTATGGCTTACAACCCGGGATAGTTACCGGGCTTTCTTCCGGGACAGGCGTATCTTGTTTACTGCGGATCCGTCAACGTCTACATCAACAGTCTCCGAGCGCGGAGCCTTGTTTCCTTTTGCGCCGTGACAATTCAAATGTTCGCCGGGTTCGGCCTCCAGTACATCTTGGACCACCCTAAGCGTGAGTCGACCTGCCATGTACCTCGTCCCGTCATTATTCTAACCAGAGAAAGTGTGCCGTAAGAACAGGGCACTCGCCGGGCTCCTCACCGTGGGAATTCCCCTCATCGCTGCCTGGATCTGGGAGTGCGTCCGCGTCCGGAACTACGACCGCTCCAACCCGCCTACCGACCCCGTTGACTGGAGCGACCCGGAGTTCGCGGCTGGCTTCATCCTTTTTGTGCTGAACTGGACCTCCTCGGCATTGTGGCAGTACATAATGCTGTACTTCCTCGGCTGTTTCACCAACGACCCTCGCAAGGCGGCCAACAATGCTGGCGTGTTTCGATGTTTCGTGTCGGTTGGGGAGGCGGTGGCCTTTGGTGTTGATAGCCGGAAGGTGTCTTATCTCATCCAGGCCGCTGTGATTCTCGTCCTCTACTTTTCGGGATTCTGTGCCATGGGTTACCTGGCCATCTTTACCATCGAGGACTCGAGGTACTTCCAAGAGGATGAGGTCACTATTCCTGTACACGTAAAGCAGGAGCATGAGGCGGAGACGGAGGTGCCAAGGGAGGAGAAGAAGGATGCGTCTCACACCGAGAACTCTCACAAATCTTGATAATTCTGTAGCGACTTGTATTAATTTGTTGGATTGGTATCTTTTTGGATCAGCTTCTGAAACTAAAGCTGCACCGTATTAAAATACTCTCCTCAATCTACCATCCTGGAATGCTCATCAATCCAGAAGTATGGCGTTATCATGTCCGCCAGCGTCTCGTACAGCATGTTCTCGAACCTCGTAGAGCCAACCGAGGAGATCCACCCTTGGTACGGCGGCAAATACTCTCCCGCCGTGGCCATGTCGAGATCCATGCTCGAGGCGGCCGATTACGAAGCTTGTATATAGCGCTATTTCAGCGGCTCCATGAGCCGGTAATACTCATCCATACATGCCGAGGCTGCGGGCCACCGCTCAGCCGTAAGGGAGAAGAAGGTGGTGAACGAGGACAAGAAGTCCTCTATACTGAAAACTGGCGAAGGTGAAAATAAGGCAGATAAAAAAAACGCTTCTTGAGGCTTCGGAAATCCAGCTCTAGCGAATTCGTGGAAATGGCTGCAGCAGCCATTCTCAGATTCGGTAGCGGCTGGCTGGCGTTTTTGCGCTTGCCCTACACCTGTAAGACTTGGGGTTTGAGCGTTGATAATTCTTCAGGCAGATGACGGAATTTGTGATAGGAACGGACCCTGTTAAAGAACCGACGATGGGAAGTGTATGCACAGGAGGCGGCAAGAAATCCATAAACGAGGCCCCCTTTCCCTCCGTCTCAACCTGCAGGACTGCGGTGGTATTGGTTTCCAAGGAATATGCGGAGTCTTGGGGGTAATCTGCTTGCCCTGGCTCAGCGTTTGACGCAAGGAGCAGGCCGCAGTCCCTTCAGCCAGCCACGTTATTCCAGCCAAGGTTCACCCCTCGACCGCTCGGGCTCGGTAGACAGGTTTCTTCAGACCACCGCTCTAGCAGTGTGAGAACCCTTCTGACTCTCAAGTTTCCGGACCAATGGCTTATACATTAGGACTGGCGTTCGTGCTTCGGGCGCTGGAGGGATGCCGTATCTAGACCCCCGCAAGCACTGAAAGAAGGGAAGCGCTTGGACTGCCCCCGTTCTAAACTCCGCGCCACATTAGGATTACTTGATTCTTTTCGCAATGGACTGACCAGCCGTGGTCACCTTTGGACACTAATATAATTAACGCCAAGGCACACAGGGCGTCTTCTCTTGCGGCTGTTCTAACCCCTCGCGCACAGCGAACGTCTCGCGACTAGATGTACCCAGACATTCTCGAAGCCATGCAGGGTGTCAGGCCCCAATAAGCTTGAACTGAAAGCTCACACCAGTGCCTCCCAAGACCTTTCCCGCCAAGTCCTGCCTATCGGTATACAGCGAGATAGAAATAGGCTCCCCTGGATCACTCGTAGAAAGGCGAACCGTAACGCTCCGGTGCGTTTCGTTCTCGATGACTGCGAGTCTCCACGGACCTTCAGTGGGACCCTGTAGCACCTCCGTGTAGACCTGGCGTAGATCCGAAACACCACTAACAGCTACACCGGCCGTGATGCTGACCTCGGCAACTCCTACGGCGCCGGAGGGGTGGGTCGTGGCGTTAGCCGACCGGTAGGGCACCCGAAGATCTCTTGGCGTCCCATCCAGACACCAAAAGGGGACCTGTCCGCGCTCAACATCCTCCTCGTCTCCAGTAGCGGAGGAGGCGGGGACAGTGGCCCATTCCACCTTGACCCCGTCAGGCCGCAATCGTCCACCTGGGATCTTGTCGCTGTAGATGATGCTCGCGCCCGACTCACGAAGTCGAGTGGTGATGCCACCAACGAAGGCAAAGTCACGGTCGACATCCTGGTCGCCGGTCGCGCTCACAGTCAAGGCCCAGTCGACTACCGTCCCGTCGGCGTATTTACCCCATTTGTGGCCTCGCCGCTGTTCCGGCGTTGTTCCGGCGACAAAGGCGATGAACTCGATGTAAGAACCGTCTGCAAGAAGAACTAGTACGTTTTCGGTCACGCCGTTAGCATGCCGCCCGCCGGGATAAGATTGGAATGATTCAGCGAGCCATGGCGGCGGGGCGTTGAGGAAGGTCGGGGGCACAAGGACAACGATGTGGTCGAGGACAGGCTTTGGAGATTGCGAGGGTGCCATGTTGGTTGAACGCGGATTCTGCAATGCAAATAGACAGGTCGCCTCTTGGTCTCGAGAATGTAAACTGATGTTTTAATGCGGAGGCAGGAAGGTTGAACACCCGACGTCGGGTACAGCGTAGGATCGCACCGATGTCGTAATCGTTAGCGCGGGGACGAAGGGGCTTTCTTGCTCTCGTCACCGGTTGCCTCATGCAAGGTATCGAGCACGCAACTGCAAAATTTGCGGAGAATCGCGATATATATATTATAAAAACAACAAGTTTCACTTGCGCTAGACTAAACGCCCCTGGGGCTTGTACGTTGGGCATGTTCCTCCGGCTCGAATTAAGCTGCAGAATAAAGGCCAAAATTGAAGATGGCAGCTGATATCGCCAAGCAGCCATCGCGACCCGAAGGCGAGGAGGCAAACGACCATCCCGGAATCCTAGGACGCTTTATCCCGTACTTTCGGAACCCTGAGAATGTTCTCAAGGCCAAAACAGACGCCACCTTACTGGTGTGGGTTGTCCTTGCTGGCATAATGAAGGAGCTAGACCAGACTGCGACCACCCAAGCCTACGTGTCTGGAATGAGGGAGGACCTTGAGCTCCATGGAAACGAGCTCGTTTGGTTCCAGACATACTTCTCTATTGCTTACGCCATCACTATTATACCGTCTCAGATGTTACAGTCGATGGTACACATGCTTTTTTCCAGGTCAATGAGACCTCTTACCCCTGCTAATACACGCTGTGCAGTTCCGTCCATCGCTTATTTTGCCAATTGCTGAGATGAGCTGGGGCTTGGTGACTTTGTTGTAAGCATTTCCCGGGTGTCTTAAGTTGGCAGTGCGGTTTACTCACGCAATCGCAATCGCAGTACATTCATGTCCAAAAAAGCCGAGACCGTGTATGCTCTGAGATTCCTCCTGGGAATGCTTTCCGCCACTTCCTGGCCTGGAATTACTGCCTTGCTCTTCAACTGGTACACGCCAAATGAGTTAGCCGTTCGCCTCGCTATCTTCGGCGTTTCTGATGTAGCAGGAGCCATGTTTCTTGGCATTATCCAGGCCGAGCTGTACCGCAACATGAACGGCACTTTGGGTCTCGCGGGCTGGCAGTGGCTGTTCATTATATCTGGGGTTCTCACCGTTATTATCGGGTCGTTCGGCCTCATCGCCGTCCCTGACTCCCCTGCAAATACCCGCGCAATCTATCTCAGCGCCGCTGAGCGTAAGCTCGCCTGTGAGCGGATCGAAAGATACGGAACTGAGCCCGCCCGCCTTGTCTCCTTCAAGGTCGTCCTGCAAAAGACCGCCTTGCTACTGCGTCACCCGATTACCTGGCTCTACATTGCAGCCTTCTCCCAGAGCATGTGGGCAGCTAAGGTCAACCAATACATAATGCTGTACCTCGAACAAGTGCGCGGCGCAGATGGAAACCTGTTGTACGATACGTACCAGGTCAACATTATCCCTCTCGGCGGGTACGCCCTGCAGATCGTGTCTGTCATCGGATTCAACGCCCTCGGCGACTGGAAGCACTGGCGCTGGCAAATCCATATTGGGCTATCGCTCGTACACATCGTGGCAACCTCTCTTCTCGCCGCCTGGCCCGACAGCCATGGAGTCATTATGTTCGCCTTCTTCCTCAGCTACTGCACCCTCGCCAGCGCGGCACCTGCGATTATTGCGTGGGTCTCCGAGATCTTGCGCGCTGAGCCGGAGGCCCGAGCTATTGTCGTTGGTCTCGCGGTAGTAATTGTGTACGTCGGCCATGCGACAATACCCTTGGCATCTGGAAGGTGTCGGATGCGCCGCAATACCCAAAGGGCTACCCGACGGCGATTGGGTTGACGATTGGCGGCATGATTGCTGTGCTTGCTATGCGCTTCTGGTTCTTGAGGCGGCATCCTGATTTCCCCGACCACGGCTACAATGGTCGTCCTACTGGGCATATAGTAGAGGAGATATTAGATACTGCGGACGTCGAAGCTAAAGCTAGTAACTCCAAGGAAGGCGGGTGGTGAACAAGACAGCCCAGAAGATTCGTCATATGGCTAAACGCAACCACTTGCAGGCTCTATATAAAAAACCAGTGTTCAAACTAGGTTATCATTTAGCTCGGTCTGGTATTCTCTGACTTCTCCTTCATTAGCAATACCGTTTTCTGTGTTCTTCTTCTCTCCGGTCTTATAAGCTACAAGACTTTGCAGTTAACTCGCCCCCATTACACAACCAAGGAAAAATAGGCTTTGGCTGCTCCTCATGAAAATTAATATTTTTGTCCACACTCCCCAATCTGTTGCAAAAGGTAGCTTTGCTCGTCCTAATTTTGTTCGGGCGGGGGAGGACAAAGGGGCTGGGACAGAGGGAGTAGCTGAAAACTACAGAAACGGCAGGTTGGTTGTTCATCTTTTTTACCAGGTCGCTTTTCGTTTGAAGATACCTCGGAGATGGGAACGAATTTCCGATGCTAAAAACAATACACCGACGTGGAGTCAAGACGGAAGACTCGCGACGCGGTGCATGTGGGATGAGTAGCCCGATCTATATTTGCCGTTTTTCTATCAATTTCTACTTCTTATGTCCCCGGTGTTATTATGCGTATTTATTTCTCTTCCATGCTCTTACTTCCACCACCATCAATTGGCGAGCCGTACCGCAGTAAATTCCCATCAGGGTCTATATGACCCCCCTCGCGCAGCCCATACTCTGTACTCACAGGCGGCGGCCCACGCCCTCCGTCCACCCATGACCACCGCGCGCGCACCGCGTCGGCGTCCTCAACGCGCAAATAAGCGCAGCCGGCGGTCTTCGCAGGGTCGTGATCCGGATTCATGGAGACGTGTATCTCGACGTCGTCGAGCCTCGCAAACCCGTATTCGTCATTGTAGCTTGAGACGGTGAAGCCGAGGGCTTGATAGTGGTCGAGCCAGCGGGTGAGGTTCGAGGTGGAAAAGACGGGGGCGATGGAATGTATTCGTGTGGGGAAGGATGGCGCTTCTGTGCCTTTTTCTGGCGCTACTGGGTCGGCTTTTCCCATTGTCGTAGACTCGGACTCCTCTTGGATCGACGTCCGCTGGGCCGGTCCGTTGCCAGGAGTGTCCATTCTATTTGTATTGATCAGATTTGTGCGATTTGCGTCAGACTAACGAAGCCCACTGTGGTCAAGGGAATGGGGGGGCGACGGAAGCAGAAACAATCGGATAGGCGCGAGGAAGGCAAGTAAAAGCTTACAGCAACTCGAAGAGCGCGTATTACTATTGTCAAGGGAGGGGGACGTTTGAGAGGCAGTGGCTGCCTAACTTCCGAGATGGCTCGTCACGTGGAAAGCAGCTGGGACCCAGATGTCCAGATGATTGGCTTGTGTTGAAGGGGGGTTGAGACTCAGTGGGATGTTATGTTTTAACCAAAGTAAGTCATCCAGGCGAATCACATCGGTCTGGGTAAGACGATGCACTGTCTCCAAGTACATTAGTAGCCAGATTCCCTGTTCTTGTATTCCATAGCCCCATCCGCGGCGCGCGGACCGCAACGTATGGAGAACAAAGAGGCTATGTGCGCCATGCTGAAAATACTTCTAAGCCGATCGCTCCCGGGTAGGGCTACTTCACGGCTAGGACCTCTCCGAGGTATATCGTTCTCCCCTGTTTGTTGAGTTGCGAGGTATAGAGCCTCCACAAAGGCTTTTATACTAAGATGTAACCCCTGCCCGTGTACATGTGTGCCTCTTTCGGCGGGGTGGCCCAGCTTCCTAGGCCGGTCCACAATGAGACTGGCAAAAAGCACCGAGTCGAAAAAAAGAAAAAATCTCTCCCTCGGGGAATCGAACCCCGGCCACCTGCGATCACGCACTGTCTGTTTGACAGGCAGGTATCCTTACCACTAGACCAAGGAAGATCTGATTGGTTGTTGGCTGGACGCCAGTGATAGCTGAAGTATCTTTTCGGTGCCAGGATGAACGCTAGTATTAGTGCGGTCCCATTGTCCTATCGGCGAACCGCAGAAAATGAGCTTGTTGAATGAGACGGCATCTGGAATCGGGTCTATCGGGGAATACCGCTAGACCAAAAGTATGGGAGGCACGTTCCACGGTGTCTCTTAGTCTAGCTGCCTTCTATATTCTCTTAGGGAGACCATTCCGCCAACAGGGCCCTTTCTCTTCTGTTGTAGCCCACTCTTCACTCCGGGTGTCACACCACAACCTGGGTTGGATTAGGACGCCAGGGCTGGTCGGCTTACGAGGGCGAATGATGCACCATTTATCCACATAAGATGGTGACGATATCGTACACATCAGTTGGACATGTGACGTTTCCCTCCGCCCAGAGCCTTGGATCCGAGTCAGCTATACCATAGAAAATTAGGCTTCTGTCGTAACTACACCAACGTGCCTCATAAAAGAGGAAAACACCATTCCCGTCTCCGAGACATTGAATAGGTATCTACCGGATGTTGAAGGCCGTCCGTTCTTCAGTGGTAATTCCGTTCTTTAGCTTATGAGATATTGCCCGTATAGTAAAGTGAAGCAATGTTACAGCACTACTGACATCTACCTGATGCGTATGCCTCTATTGGACGTACCACCGCAACCAGGCGATAGGTGTCCATCGCAGATGTCAGTGCCCCTCATCATGGGAGAGTGGTATGTGCTGTAACAGGACATTAGTAGTACTACCCACATCGTCGAACCACTGGAATCAAGATGTGGGCATCGGCTAAATAACCGTGTTAATGTGGAGTAGGTAACTAACATCCAATACGTGCCGCACCCTATTCCGCAGCATGGACGACCTTGTACACGCACATGAGGATTCCGGATGCCTCCAAGTGCTTCACGCTGACCACTTCAAGCGTCTGTCCGAGAAAGCTACTGGCCGCCATGTCCTCGGACACCATCTTCACGCCTCCCCTCAGCAACTTAGGAATGATGGCCACCTCGATCGTGTCTACAAGCTTCGCATCCAGGCAAGCGCCGAGGAGCTCGCCCCCACCAAACAGCCAGATGTCCTTCCCGTCTTTTTCCTTTTGCCGCTTGATCTCGGAGAGAAAATCATCTCGTATAATAGTAACTTTGGGGTTCTCCTCCGGAACAAGTGTCCGCGAGACGACGAGTATCTTCGAAGCCGGGTAGTGGCCGACGGGTTTTTCGCCCCCCATGCGCCTGAGTTCCTCGTACGTCTTGCGGCCCATCACAAAGGTGTCGAACTGGGCGTAGAGCGTGTCGAAGTCGATGGAGGGGTCGGTCGTGATCCAAGCCGTCGAGCCGTCGTGGGGCCCAATGTAGCCGTCTAGCGACATTGCGACGTTGTAGCGGAGGAGACCCATTATGCTTTGCCGAGGCTATTTCGTGACTGTGATGTGTCCAGGTTTGAGATGAATGAAAAGCTCCCCGGGGGTGTGGAAGAGATGTAACGGGTTTATTGAAGCCGAGGGAGGGCGATTATCGAGTGGCGTGGAAGGTGTGTCAACTTTGTTCACAGGTGGTACAAGACAGCCCAGCAGAGCTAGGCGGCGGCTAGAGTAGCATTGTGCGCGTCTTCTCTTTGGTGTCAGCTGCTGACATGAAGCGACCTGCATCCCCTAATTCGGGGCGACTTGGGAGTCTGGCAGCCATGAAAGCGTTGATACTATTTTAGATAACTTTCCTGGGCATGCTTCATCAGTTGGTTTAGTGGAAAGGAAAATCAGACGCCGAGAAGTCAGTCGTACAGGTGCGAGGGTTGCAGTTTCTTTCAGATTTGAATGCGGCAGCAGCAAGAGCCGACACCGTTTCAAAATGAACATCGGCACTAGGAATGACGACTCAGTCAAGTTATTCAGGATAGCCATCCCCGTCGCAGATGCAGAATGTTCCATCTGGAATGTTCCTCGGTAATTCCATCCGGGCCTGGCACATTTTCCGAGAGGTAACTTTCCTCCGGCAATTTTGCTTTGACCAATCTAGGGTTCTGCTAATCAGCACCGAAATCATACGAAGCCACGAGACAAGTAACAATTTCCGCGGGTGAAGTGGTAGTATTGCTAGTCTAGTGCCTTCGCTCGTACAATATGGGACAATATAAGACAGTGGGCAGGGATAGATCAACCGGCCTTACGCCTAAAGAAATAGCAACGTTTAATACGCCCTACATTTGCTCGTTTCTCCTTTACAAACAAAAACAATAACCCTTTGAGACTTGAGCAGATGGTCAGAATGTCTCTGAAGAACCGTTCGTTCCCTAGCTAACCTTTCCCTTCATCACTAAGAGGAACTGACTAGTGTCGTCGCAGCCAACTTTCCTTCTTCCGCCTTCTTTGACGAAATCCAAGCCGCGCTAGACTCCACCGAAGCGGGTCATAATGATGCTACCAAGCACGGCAACGCTGTCTTCGCCTTTGTGATAACCAATGCTGCCGGCGAGACCGACACCTGGCACGTTGACTTCAGAGAAACCGGTAGAGTTAGAAAGGGCCCTGGAAATAACCCTACTGGTAAGAGGATAAAGTCCTGAACCCTGTTTCAATGGTGGGCTAACCTCCATAGTCATCCTTTCGCTCTCGGAGGAAGAGTTTGGGGATATGGTTGCGAACAAAATCAGCGCGGAAAACTTGTTCGCAGCAGGAAAGCTTATAATCAAGGACGATATCGTGAAGGCGACCACGGTAGGGCCAATTATCAAGGGCCCGAGAAAGTGTAAGCTGTGAATCATGTACGGCACCTCCTAATGTAATACCGTTTCGTCAATCTGAAAGGTGGTTTCTGCCGGCAACTCCCAGTGCCACTTATTGTACTGGGTTGAAGGCGCATCATCGCCCAAGTCAGCGGGGAAATCAAAGTCGAAATTCGAGCCCAGCATCGCAAAGCTACGGTCCAGTCAGCCTCAAGAAACCAAAAGGGACAGAGATCATGACTTTCACGTACTCGTAACCACCTTGGATAGCTTCAAACCCAGTAAACGCAGACCCGAGGTTCTTGATCATATCCGTATCCGTGAAGTTCTGGTTTCCCAAAGGTGTACTCCGCGGCGTGTGAGGCGCCGGGGTCCCGAGGTTCGTAGGCCCGGTTTGCCGAACGGCTTCAGTCGGCCCTTGTCGTGTCTTCCGGCTCCTTATCTGTGCCTGGGCTTGCAAGAATAGCCTGCGTACCAGGGCTGCTCCGAAGTATGTCTTTCGTAGTTCGTCGGCGACCTGCATGCACATGTCGAGGTTATGTTGCCCTAGGCTCGCTATGAGTGGTTTTGCGGATGTTGAGTTGAGGAGGTGGATTTGCATGGCTGGTACGAGGGCGATGCAACTAGGATAGGCTCCGGTCAGTATATCCGCATCCCGAGAATCAACAGACATGGGATTCTAAAGCGGTACTAACACGATGCCCTGGCACGATTGGATCATGTCCGCAGTTATCAGGGCTTCGAGGACCTGGTTAAATCCCGCAGCAGCAGCCTGAGCCTTTCGCTCCATGGATGAGGACCATTCACGCGAGAGGCTGGATGAACCTGTCCGAGACAAGTTTAGGAGATAGGGCCGATACAGAACGGCTCTGACGGACCTAGACTAAGGGTCAGAGGAGACATGGCTTGATGGGGACGAGGGACCCTACTGTAGGTAAAGAACCAGGTGGCACGCGTGGTAGTAAACTACAGAATCGTCGGAAGTCATGAAACTGTTCGCCTTCTCATGTGTTTTCGATATACGTTGCTGGACCTCCACCACGTCGCCGATACTCGGCCGAATCTGGCGAGCCCGGTAATGCGTCGACAGTGTATTCGCCTGTATGATTGCGAGTCTTATCAGCTCCACATAGAGAAAAGACAAGTCGGCCATGCCAGCCGGGAGGTACTTCTCCCGAAGGCCCCCCGAAACACCCACGACCATGGTGTCTACGTCACCCGGCACCGGTAACTGAGTATCACAGTCGTCCAGGTGAATACGCATCGGCCTTCCCATTCCCACAGAGAACCACGCATCCTGGTGGACGCATGACCACCAGATGAGGCGCCAGAGCTTCTGGCGCCGCTGTGGTATGTGGCTTGCGGTGGGGTGGGGACTCCGGTGGAGTCCTGCTGTTTGGCATAGGCCGATGGCGACGCCGATCCAGTGCCACGGGCCTGTTTTGTCCTCGGTATCGGAGGAGAAGGAGCTCATTAGTAGGACGGCTTGTATCAACTTGGTTCTATCTCTCTCGTATTGCATGTCATAGAGGGCCTACATTTTCCTGTTAGCAATAGTTCGGGGTGCACATAGGAATGGGTGAAGAGTTGTGAGAGGTTATACCTTTGCCTTTCGATACATGGAGCGTCTCATATCCTTCCGAGTCGAAAAGCCCGCCGCACGAACTACGGCCTCGTCGAGGAACTAGCATTTAGTAAGTACGAGGATTGTTGAACCGAAGTATGCAGATGCCTATACTCACGTTGCAAGCTGAGAGGTACACCGACCACAGCAGCTGAGCCCCAATCCTATCTAGCGCTGCATCCTCATGCTTGGGGAGAAATTCTTGAATATCGATGATGGGAAAGAACGGATGGACATAGTGGAAATACGCTCGAACCAAGGCATCGCGTACCCGGACCTCGGGGAACACGAATGCACCCTTGAGGCGCAAGTATTCTAGATCATCTGGGTCGAAAGAGGAGACGATGCCATTTGGGAGGAGGAAGTGGCCGCTCACGTTGGCCCTTTCTGGCTCGCAGATGTTTGCGATGGCACAGACACCCGAGGGGTCGACTATGGAAAGGGCGTAGACGTTAGTGGCGATTCCTTAGTAAAGGTCGTGGGTAACGCCAATGCCAATGAGGTGAGGGGGAGGGGGGTCAAATTTTCTATACCGTATAGGGGGGTATCTGCTGGTAGTGAGTCTGCGTCCAGCGCATCGTCTTCTTCAAAGTGGCTGAAGTGAGACCCGAATGGCCGATACGCGCCAGGGCTGCGCCCAGTCTCAGCACTGGAAGCACCAGGATGGGTGTCATTTGGGTGACCTGGTAAGGCACCTGGCTCGCGGAGACTGTTATTCGCTGGGGTAGCGACATCGCGATCGCTAGTTCCGGGCCGTGTATCTGACTGTGGTAGCGCGACTGTTATGGACGCTTCCCTTTGGTCGGGGTCACTGGATGGTGTCGCTGGCACCGGGGCGTGTCGTGACGGAGTGAAAGCCGCGGCGGAAGACCTATGGCACGCAGGTTAAAGTAGGTACGAGGATTGAGAAAGAGCGCGCTACCCACCGATACGGCTTCCGGGTTCGGTACTCGCATTCAATCTCATCCAGCGAGCAGTTCGTGCAGGGCGGGCCCGACTTAGCCAGACTGCACCTCACCTTCCGGCTGTGGCAGGCCCTGCAGGCGCCTCCGAGGCGTCTCCGCGTCGGCTGCAGGTTGGTTGCTGGAGTAGTGCGCATCGTCATCGCGGAATATCCGAGGGGAATGGGGACTTGGAGATATTGCACGTCTCGGCGATTTCGTGGGGAAAAGGGGTTTAGCTTGGAGAGACCCACAAGTATTATCCTCGGCATTTCATTAGTGCCCCGCTCCGTGCTGCTTGTGCCGAGGCCGCGGGTTTCCCCACACTTCCAAGCCACCTACGTCCACCTCACAGGAAGCTGCTGATTACGAGCAAGTGTCCTCGTTTACATTAGCATGGAAATGGGGATGAGTGACTCGAAAACATCAGTTCGTGATGATTCTGAAAATCTCGCTAGAACATTGAAAAAACTAAAGGCCCAGGGGCGATTGGGGCGATTTGCTATATAGAAGCTGATGGGCGAAATTGAGCGAGTAGAATCGTCGAAAGGAGTCCCCGAACTCAAAGGGCCTTCACCACAACCCAGGACAGAAAGTCATCACAGCTTCCCAGACACTGGATCTAGAATCTCCAAGTTCCGGTGGGGAATCTCCAAGTAGTCCCACATATAGTGGAACCGATCACTCCCAAAGAACGGCTCCTCCTTCCCCTTTCCGTCGTGCACCCAGAACCACGGGCACCCAAACGCGCCCAGATTCTCGACGGCATGCTTGGTAACGTCATTTAGGGCCTGCTTGATCTCGGGAGTCTGCGCGGCCTTGATGACTTCCTCCGCCTCCTGGTTGTTGAATACCTTGAGGAGGGCAGTCAACATGTGTTCGGGCTTTGACAGGTCGAGATGCTGGAGCCACAACGTTTCGAAACATGACTGGAACAACTCTTCAAGCTTCCCTGGACGCTGTGCCTTCACATATGTAAGACATCGCTGAGGCTAAGCTTTGTTAGAGGACATGTATCCGCGGATAACCCGGCAACGGAGGGCTAGCTACTTACTAGCAACGACAAGATCGGGAAGAAATCGGGAACCTCGAACTTGAGTCCAAAGTACTTTTGAGCCCGCGGAGTGTCGAACTTGGAATAGCCAGCCTTGGCGGGAAGAGTCCACGGCGGCTTGTTTCCTACATAGCACTGTCAATCACTGCCTGCCATGCAGGATTGCATTACACTTTACCGCTGCCAACGTTGATTCCCCCTAGAAAGACGGGGATGAAACTATATTGTAAGCGTGCTAGAACTGATGAGATCATTATTTCGGCGTCGACTCACTCTATCTTTACGCCGTGGCTTTGAAGCGCTCGATTGTTTTGTTGGAGATAGTGGAACGAGTAAAATGTGTAAGGCGACACTGCGGGGGCGTAAGCGGCCTTTCCGAGATGCTGAATGGCTTTAGAGGGGTCATGCCGTACCGCAGTCGAGATACACCTCGATCTTCTTCTCGTGCGGAGGCATGGCTTCTGTCGTATTCTGGGCAAAGGTGCAAGGGCAAAGGATGGAGTCGAACTAGGTACTTCCCTCCACCTGTGCGGGATTATATGATCTTTAAGGTTCGGGGTTGGGGGAGATGGTTGGTGCTTCCTCGTCGCGGCTTGATGTGACGAAAGGGGTTCCACGCTGCTGCTGCCGATAGTTTTACCTCGGCTGGCTGGCGGTGGGAGGATTAGTCACTGAAAACTCGCGGTATCTGGTTGGCCAAGCTGTGTCGAGTTGAGGAGGATTTCTAATCACACATGGCGCGTCTTACTTTGCCTTGACCGGCAGCGAATGCAGTTGCCCAAGCTGTGGCACAGTGGATAGACGACGGGAATGCTCGTGCGGGGGACACGTCGAGCCTGACACCAAAAAACCTGGGGAAATTTACAGTGCGCGGGGACACCGGTGTGGGTTCCCCCCGCCGCGGCATCCTAAAAAGCCTCGGCAAATCGTAGCCACATACATAGTAGTCCGGCGAAGAGTCCGGGGATCCCGCCTACCAAGCCAGGACCGAATTCAAGAAAACAAAAGGCATCCCTGGGCATCCTACTCTTCTCAATCCACCAAATTTCTTTCTTTCGAAGTCAGATACCCCTCAAAACATTCAAGATGCCCCAATCACCCCAGCCCGTCGCCCTAGTCGTCGGCGCATCTCGCGGCATTGGCCGCCAGGTCGCTATCGATCTCGCCAAGAACGGGTACAGAGTCGTCGTAGCAGCCAAGACCGTCAGCGATGCTTCAAAGACATCGCCCTTCCCCCCAGATCCCAATTCTCAGCAGTCTACCATTAACACCGTTGCCCGCGAGATCGCGGAGGCTGGTGGGGTGGTGACGCCGATCCAAGTCGACACGAGAAGTGCCGAGAGCATCAAGGATATGGTCGACGCGACGGCGAAGCTGTACGGAGCAATCGACGTGCTGGTCTATAACCCAGGTGCTATCTGGTGGGCCTCCGTCCAAAAGACGCCGCTGAAGCGCTTCCAGCTTATGCAGAGCGTCAATGTTGAAGGCTTGTACGCTACTATACAGGCCGCCCTTCCTCATTTTGAGAGGAACGGCTGGAAGGGTCGGGTCATAGTAGTCAGCCCGCCTATCTACTCGCGCTTCTTCAGGGGAAAGACGGCGTACGCGATGGGCAAGGTCGCCATGTCTGTGCTCACGAAGGGGCTTGCGATGGACTGGGTGAGGGAAGGAAAGAAGGACATGGCCATCACTAGCATCTGGCCCGCCGTAGTATGTCCTTCCCGCTGCCGCTACCCGTTACTGCCACTAACTTGAGCAGGGCATCCAATCAGCCGCAACCGACCCGGAGAGATTGCCCGACCTGAGAAAGCCAGTCCGTTCACCCTCCTCCCGACAGACTCATTGCGAGGGTACTAACTAACAAAATCTTGACAGACAATCTACTCGGACGCTATCCTGGAGATGCTCCGGATGCCTGCGGAGGAGATCAGCGGTCGCCTCGAGCTTGACGAGGATTTCCTAAGAGAGAGGGGGTTTACTGACTTTTCCAAGTACAGTGTGGTGCCTGGCGCAAGCCCGCGACGGATGATGCCGGCTGAGCTTCCGGTGTTGACCGTTGCAGAGCAGGATGAGGAGATATTCCGTGCTGATAGTACGAAGTCGAGGCTGTAGATCAAATAACTTTAAGGAGCCGACGTCTAGATTGTGTTATTCGTAATATCAGCTGTACCTTGTGTGGTCTTTCCTGGAGGTCCTTAAGCTATCAGGAAAGGAAGCGGTTTCTGCTGTGTCCGTTCCAATGGTTGTATGTTCTGAGAGAGTTCTGTCGCCTCCGCCTGCCAGCCAATTCGACAGGATAACACCAGGAGTTGCGGTCTTGCTCGTGACAATCCGTCATCCAGCGGCTTCGACGGATCGCGGTAGAGTGGGGGTGTTTCGGAGCTCCGATCGGTTGTCCTAGCAAATATCAAGACGATGAGGATGATGAACCTGCCCAATGTACTTCTTGAAAAGGGCTGAGAAAAGGTCAACGACCTTCTTCAAGTCGACGTTACACTCGGTCGTCATGGGAGTATCTGAGGGTAGCTGGAAAACTGCAACTCCATCTCAACCAGTACGATAATACCAATTGAATGCGATATATATTACATAGCCACTGTGTGTAAAATATTGGGCTAGGCTTGGAGATGAGACGGTTGACAGATAGCTAGGGGGAGCTCAGAAGCCCCAGCTGTCGTTGGTACTGTGGGCGGTCACGGCACCGCAGTGGATGCTGAAGCTAGACTGGTAACCTGACATCTTGAAGGTGATGGGATGGGAAGTTTTGGATGTAGATAGCCGCGGCTAAGGCGTCTGGACTAACAGAGAAAAGTCTCAGCTCTTTGGATTCTAAGCTATCCTATAGGCATGCCTTCGAAAGTGACCCTGCTGGATACCGGCTCATAGTTTCCAGTACACATTGTAGTTATGCCCATGCGCATCGTAAAAGGCAGACAGGGCCACATCCTCCCCGTCAGCAACAGCGTTGAAAGTAAGAGGCTCATCTGACACAACAATGGACTCGGGATCAATCTTGGGCAAGCCGTCGAGCTTCGTATCGCCATAATTTGCCGACAGGACTGTCGGGCCATAGGCAAATGCCACGACGTTCTCATCATCCTGCGCGGGGATCTGCCGGATGCTCATTGGTAAGGTCAGGCGGATCACATCCCCGTCATTCCAGTCCCTGTCATTGATAACCGCGTAAGAGCCGGGTTTGAGAGACGCGTCGCCCACGGCCTCGTCGTTGACAAGAAGCTCAACATCCTCGCCGGCCCAGTCAGGAATCCGGAGGGCAAGATCGAAATTGCCAGATCCCTTAACCTTGAACTCCGTACTGTCCGATGTAGGAATGTCCGTCTTCTGGGTGATAGTGACTCCCTTCTCCGCCCAGGTCAACTCCGACGGGATGAAGAGGTTGACGTAAAGAGTGTTTCCGTCCGCCGCCTTCCAGTAGATCGAGTCCATCAGCTTCGTGTTCGTCTCCAGCGACGTCCCCTGGCAGCACCAGAAGCTCTCATAATCCGTGCTCCAGGTTCCACCTCCCCAAGCAGGCCCAACACCACGGCGGCCACCCGGGTTTAGGGGTGTGAAGTACGTAATGTGCCCGTGCTCGCTCTCGGGGTTCTGCACGCCGAGAAGGTGGTTGAGAAGCGCCTTTTCGTAGTAATCGAAGTAGTGCGCTTCGGGCTCGTTGGCCCAGAGCTCACGGGCTACCTTTAGCATGTTGTACGTGTTGCACGTCTCGCAGGTGTCTTCGTTGAGGTAGCCTGCGATGTTTCCCGGCTCGTGGAAGTGCTCCGCCTGGCTGTTTCCCCCGATGGCGTAGGTATGGTCGCGGACTACGAACTCATAGGCGTTCTTGGCGATGTCCAGGTAGCGCTGCTCACCGGAGGCATGATACTCGTGAATAACGCCGATGAACTTTTGGGCCTGCGTGTTTGCGTGTAGCCCGTCGAGGTCATTCACGTTTTCGGCGAGTGGATCGAAGACGCTGGCGCTGCCGCTTCGTCTCGGC